>MU006322.1:52155-98614 GCA_010093695.1 Plenodomus tracheiphilus IPT5
TGACCTGGATTGACGCTGTGCGCTCTGAGCAGAATGCCTCTACCCACCTCAGCAGCTTCTGTGGTATGCCTCGTGCCTTCATCCTCTGCAGCAGTCTTTCCTTGCACACCCCGTTGTACGCTCCCTTGACATCGAAGCTGATCAGGCTGACAGTCCGCCGACCCCGCCACGCGGTATAAATCTGTTCCTGAAGCAGCACTAGTGCTTGCTCGGCTGATCGCTGCTTGCGCGCTCCAAAGTGGTTGGTGGGCAGAAGCCCGTGTTTCTCTACCATGTGCGAAATCCTCTCTGCCACTAACACAGTATAGCTACAGTGATTAAGCGTATTACAGTGGCAACACTAATTTAACCCCCCTATATAAGCGCGCTATGGTAGTAATCAGAGATTAAAATTACTCTACCATAGGTAATAATTCACTTTGTCTTCTTCACTCTATACACATGTATAGATTCTTATCTCATAAACCTGATAGAACTCTATATTAAACTAGTTTGGAGGGGTATTCGACGTTTATTGACCTTATTATACTAAGTCATCAACCCCCTCCTCTACTTGAAACGAACCTTAGCCGTATTGACAAGAAACGCGAATACGTTACCACCATCAACGTATCCATGCTTCTGGTAGATCCAAAATCAGTTGAAGTATGCGCAGTCGTAGGTGAGATCCCTTAGGCATGCACGACGTGAGGATTCTTTCAAATGATGAATCATGCGGTACTTACAGAACCGCAAGATCACGTTTTCGGAGCAGCAGAGAATTTCTCTTATTTGCCAATGGAGAAAAAGCGGCCTTTGAACGCCAGGATGAATAGTGGCCATCGCGTGATACGACGTGCTGGAGAGCCAGTCACACGAGCAAGGCGATATGCCGGATCTCAAAGGGGTATAGTGCAGTAGCACGCAAATCCAGGGCATTGTTGAATAGTACTGGAATATATATTGATAGAATTGAGCCTGTTGAGTCTCACAATCAAAATCTACTATTGCTATGAGATCTGCATCTGACTGCCCGTCTAGATATTGACTTGCAGCTGATTTGTGCTTATCATCTTAACTTGTAGTTAATTTGTACTTATAGTATAAACATGTACAGTAGATTGTATTGTATATAAGGCTTAGCAATGCTTAGATATAGCCTTACAGAGTATGTGTTTACCCTACATGCCTGGACTATCTATTAGAGCGTGCAGCGCATCAACAATACCTTAGCAACCCTCTACTATCTCCCCATACCTCCTGGCGTGTAGAGTTGTATGTAGAAGTTTGAATAGCAGTTTCTTGCTTAAGGCATGGGAAAGGCATGCGGGAGCTGATGGAGGTACACTACTCGGCTGCGTACGAGCTGTCGCTCAAAATACTGGGCATGATTGCTTGCGCACTCCCATACGATGTCACCGACCTCGCTAATCGCTTCATCACCTAGCCCGGATTTGGCAGCAGCTCCATCGCGCCTGTTGCACTACCCACCTGCGCGCCACACAACCTAGCGCCAATTCGGAGCCTTAACGTACACGGACTTTGGCGCCACCATACTGCTCTTGCAAAACGGAATTCCAATCCCGCTAGTCCAGAATCACGATGCGGAGCATAGTTGTCGGGCCCAATCAATGCAGTAAGCTTACGCGGTCAAATGTGGGCGATACCATAGGTACCTAGGTAGGTATGTTGCAGATGTGGTCTAGCGGCTTGTTGAAGAGCAGCGTACACTGGTGATCGATGGGGAAGAACGAGATCGCTACAACTTAGGTTTTATTGAATGGCAATCTGGACTGTTCCTTGTTGCCACTAAATGAGCCTAAGCAGAGGTTGGCAACGGATGTGCCCACAGTCGAGAGCTACGTGTTGAGGCGGAACAGGAAGAGCTATGGGAAGGAAAAACAGTAATATAGTTGCCTTGGAAAACACGACTACATGCAGAAGTGAACAAATCATGCTCGTTCCTTGGGGTTGAAATATAGCAACGCTGATGTGTCGGTTGTATTGTATCATACGCCATGTGTGACCGTGAGAATCAACACGGGATCATCAAGATTCATCGCGACGATACCTCACATGAGACCGCTGGCATACACCATAGATTATATGAGCTGATTGAATTGGCAGATTCATGCAAACTAAACAAGAAACCCTGAATCTCGCCAGCGAGCTATGTATTCGCTCACCTCCCTCTCGCTGATGCCCTTCAGCCGCCTCAACACAGGGGACTCTTGCCTTGCCGCAAAGGTATCTAGCGTGACTCCTTCGCCGGCCATGCGCTCAAAATACTCTTCAAAGAAGGGCACAAGCTTCGTAGCCGGCCCTGCGTAGCGATCAAGTAAATGGTGCTGCCGCAAGCTCTCAACCCAAGTCTTGTAAGGCCATATGGGCAATGGCGAGGCGTCCGGCCCAGGTCGGAGAAGATTTGAAATACTAGTTAGCATGTCCGACCATGACTGCCGCACCGGGTTCTCTACGTGGTAGACTGTCTTGCCATGATTCACCTTCGACATGGCTATGTCGCACACTACTTGTGCAGCGATGTCGACTGGTATCCAAGAGAGTGTGCCATGCAACTCAGGTAATGCTCCAAGAACTTGGCTGCTTTTAATCAAAGCTGCAAGATGCTCCTCTTGATTCCAAATCCCCGTTTGCGAGCTTCCGCACAGCTGTCCAATCCGCACATACTGTAGACTCATTGCCGATTCGGAATTCTGCTCTTTTGTTACAGCAGAGGCTCGTTCGATGATGATCTCACACACGCGCTTGGCTTTTGCATAACCGATGTCGATCGCACACGAGTGTTGTGGAACGAATTGTTCGGAAACGAGTGCTTCTCCAGTTATTTCTGACCAATTGCCGACAGTGGAAATTGATGAGATGAAGATGAATTTGGCGGTCCGGGCCTGTCCGTGGAGCATGTCAATGCCTTTTGTCAACGCTAAAAGATTGTGCAAGGTTCGGAATGATTCTTCGAACGAGCCCAACCTCAGCTTGAAATCCATAGGCCAACCTGCTTGTACAATCCACCTGACCGAATTCAGCAGGCGCTGGTATTGTGGCTTCTGCAGTCCTAATTCGGACTGCGATGTGTTGCACTCCATCACGCACAACTTTTCGAGTTCGTCTTCATTGAGCTTGATTTTCTTCTCCGAGAGTACCTGTAGCAACCGAGTTCTGGCATCGATGCCTGAACGTGGCCTAAGCAAGCAGACGACGGTACTGACAGATGCCATGCGCGCGAAGTGGGCTACCAGGTTGCTGCCAAGTCCACCAGTAGCACCTGTGACGAGGGCTGTATGTGAAGCAACGACAGGCAAATCATAATGATTGAACGCGAATTGTGTTGCCAGCTGATCAAGATCGCTTTCTTGCGCTTCATCACCCCTGAGAGCATTCGTCATTTTGTTCACCGACGGGAATCGATAGACAAAATCAAGTGGAAGCATTCGATCTGCCAATAATTCGTCCTCACACTGTTTCACAGACGCTTGAAGCCGGCGTCGAAGCTGTGTTGCCTGCAAAGAGTCTAGGCCCAGCTCAAAAAGATCATCATCATGAGTGAACTCTTCTGACTTGACGTTCAGGTGGGCCGTCTCGTGGATGAGCTTGCTGATGTCTTCTGCCAAGAATGCTGTCCTGAGGACGACAGCTTGTCCGTCTGACAGTGTCTCGAGCGACTTGTATACTTTTTCAATCTCACCAGCAAACATGGCATATACATCCTTGCGCAAGATTGAGCCCTTGTCCGACCGTGGAAGCACTGTGTCATGCGGAACCACGAGAAGGCTCCGTCTCGAGGTGATTTGTGCATAGGCTTCCACTGAGCGATTTGCTCGTTCTATCGTTGGCCATATTGATTCGATAAATTCGACTTGTTCTTCCTCTGCAATATTTGAAGCAGGCTGCAGAAGAACGCCCACTTCAGTTTGATCGTTGCCGAAGGCGACAACGGCCTTCACCCCAGGTTCTTCGATGAGCTGAGCTTCAACTATTCCTGGCTGGAACTTTTCCCCATTTGCTAACACGAGCACATCATCTTTTCTACCGGTAGCGGTGTAATCTGGACCCTGGCTCCTCGGATTGCGTACAAAGTTGTCCTGGAGCTGAAAGTCGTGATCCCATCCCAACGGTCTTATCGTAAGCTGAAATCGCTCTTGGCCGTCTTCGTCTGCCCCATTCGAAAGGACCTGAACATTTATATCGGACCTCAGACGAAAGTAGTGCCAGTCGTAAGTTGCATCTGGATTGAAAAGGGGCGCTAAGGGACCGGTTTCTGTGGCGCCAAAGTGGTTCAGTAACTTCACACCAAGTGAAGCTAGCTTTCGCCCTGCAGTCTCCTTCAACCTTCCACCCCCAAAGGCTACGAAAGACAGTTTTGTAAGGCTCGCATCGACTAGATTGGGTGCTAGCGCAAAGTCTTCCAGTATCGACGGAACGCTGACAAGTGAGGCAGCTTTCGTCAGACTGAGCTGTTCAAACATAGCTTGTGCGTTTGGAACCGTCGATCTCGGTGGGAAGCAGACTGGCATACCAATACTCAGCGAGAGGCAGGGAGGGACCCACCCAAACGCATGAAACAGTGGCAGTGTTGAGAAGCTCGGCCCGGACGGAGCTGTGCCAATCTCGTGACATGACGCGAAAGCGAGGAAGTATCGGTCGGTATGGTGGATAGGCTTTGGCATGCCCGTCGTGCCCGAAGAATGAAAGACCAGGCATCTTTTTTGACTGGGGTATTTGTTCTGTACAAGTGAAGGCTCATTCGCTGAAGCTTTGCCATGAGGAAAGAAGTCCTCGAACGGTACCTGGTCTTGCAGCCGCACCGACACTACGGTTTCAGAGATTGTCAAGCAAGCTTCTGCTCGCCTTCTGAGACCAGCACTCACAATAATATTAGAAGAACCAGTTTCGAGTAGGAGATGATGTATTGCGACCGGGCTCAGACGTGCTGAGAGAAGGACAACCGGAATGCGAAGCCACATCAATGCGAAAACATACACGATGAGACATACGTCACTCTCCATCAGCAATGCGACTGGCGCCGGTTCTTCGGGTAAATCCTGACCGTACTCGAGTGAGAGATCCCGTTTAAGTCGTTCTCCACATGCCAAAACAGCTTGTTTCAGCGACCTGTGGGTGATGTTGGTCCTTCTTATTGAGTCAGAAGATCCTGGATCTTTTTGCAACTGTATGGCGAAGACGTGGTCCGGGTTTCGCACAGCGTTGTGCTCAACCAGGTCCAAAATAGTCCTGGAATCGCTCTTTGGATTCCAAGGATCGATTCCCGGCCGTATAAAGGTGTTGTTTGGTGGATTTGATGGCATCTTCGTTGAGAATGCAAAGTCGCCCCTATCCACGCTTGGGTATCGGTCGGCCCAAATTAACTGTCTCTGTGGTATGAACCTCTAATCAATATGATCGAATGTGTGGTTCTACAAAGACATGCTGACGCGGGTTGGGGGACCCGCGTCGTGCAGCTCTTAAGTAAGACAGGACCTTACAAAACATTCTTCGACGGATTCTCTACACGGGTCCCGAAGACGAACGCAGTTTTCAACCCCTGGAGGATCGATAATCATCCGGTTAAATGCTATGACATCTGTTGGACCCGAGTGAACATGCCATACTTTCGTGTTGAAGGACACTGCTGTTATCTTATGGTGGACGTTGAGAAGGAGCGTGACAAGTATTGAATAACTTCTTCTGTTGTCTTTCTTCCAAGGCAAGTATTCAAATCTAGTGCACTTCTTCTCATAGCACATTCACGTCCATCATGAACGGTATCTGCGCCTTGGCCTTTGGCCCTGAGGAGCGCGTCCCAAGTGCTGCAAACTTGACACATCTGAAGTATATTTTGCGGCAAGATCCGACTTTCGGAACAGTTACTGCCTGTCTGAGGCAACTACCAGATACCTGGCAGGCTATTGTTTATCAGGATCGACAACTGCAGTCAACCGCAGGCGAGAGGCGTGCTGCTGCCCTCCCGTGCTTACTTCTCGATGACGAGGAGTACGAAGATGACATGGTCGCCAACCAGGTCATCATGCCCATGACAGTGCTTATACACTTGGTACAATACCGTCAATTCCTCCAGCAGAATTCGTCCTCCAGTCACGCGTCACTCATGCGGAGCATAGCAGCTGGAGGTGTCCAAGGCTTCTGCGCAGGTCTTTTTTCCGCCTTTGCTGTGTGTTCAATGGGCACGGAGGACGACTTCGACGCTTGCGCTATCTATTCTATCAAGCTGGCCATGTGTGTGGGAGCGTATGTTGACCTCGCCATGGGCCTAGAGAATCTGGACATGGCATCAGCCATCCTCCGCTGGTCAACGACCGCTGGTCATAATAGTGTCGGCGAATTCGTTGCACGCTATCAGAGCGTACGTTTATCATTGTTTTCCTGACTAGATAGGAATATTTTCTGACGCTTGCCTAGGCGTATATCTCAGCTATATCGGATGAGGACAGCGTCACCGTGACCGCTACCCGGTCCGAACTCACTGCAATTTGCGAGTCCCTTGGAAGCATGGGGATTTCTGGCAAGACGTTGGCAATTACTGGCAGTTTTCATCATTCCAAGAATTCCGACGTACTCCAGCGTATATTGTCACTTCTGAAGACTCCACCACTCGCCCGGTCGGAGCGACTCAGCCATCCTCTTTTGCGCTCAAACAGTACTGGTGACTTATTTGGCGAAAAAAACATCATCAACAGTATCCTAGAAGACATTCTCTGCAACGTTTCTGATTGGCGGTTGACCATGGCAAGGACTTCAGATACATTGAGAGCAGTCGGCGGCGGCGGTGCAAGCATCCAAACTTTCGGGTTGGTCGAGTTCATTCCGTCCTTCATCAAAAACGAATTCAGAATCGTTCCACAGCGGTTGACACCAATTATAAGCGGACACTCTGAACTTTCAAGAAGCAGCTCCACTCTTCAATACAACGACAATGCCATTGCCGTTGTTGGAATGGCGTGTCGGTTCCCGGGTGCGGAAGATTTGGATGAGTTCTGGGAGCTACTTCAGTCTGGAAGATCGATGCACGAGCGCATACCTGCAGATCGTTTCAGCACCACTGGCCTCCGACGGTCAAGCGATGGTGCTCCATTTTGGGGAAACTTTCTCAAAAATATCGACGCCTTTGATCATCAATTCTTCAAAAAGTCTAGCCGGGAGGCTGCTTCGATGGACCCGCAACAGCGACTTCTTCTTCAATGCGCCTACGTGGCGATGGAAAATGCGGGGTACTTCGGGATGTCCATTCACCCTAACGTTAGGGACACCGGAGTTTATCTCGGAGCATGCTCAAGCGACTACAATGACAATGTAGCTAGTCATAAACCTACAGCTTATTCCTCGCTGGGGACGCTCAGGGCGTTTTTGACTGGTCGTATCAGCCATTACTTCGACTGGACCGGACCATCTGTTGTCTACGACACAGCCTGCTCATCATCTGCTGTGGCTATCGATGCAGCCTGCAAAGCAATCCTTGCTGGTGATTGTAAACAGGCTTTAGCAGGTGGAGTATCTTTGTACACATCGCCAAATTTCTATCAGAACTTGGACGCTGCTTCATTCCTCAGCCAATCCGGCCCCTGCAAGCCCTTTGATTCGAGTGCTGACGGTTATTGTCGAGGCGAGGTATGTTATTAAGCTTGTGTTTAATGTCATCCTTAGACTGACTAAGTCCTATAGGGCGTTGGATTGGTGGTCCTCAAGAAGCTGAGCGACGCTATCAGCTGCGGTGATAAGATTGTATCGGTCATCGCCAGCACAGGAGTAAACCAGAATCGGAATTGCACCGGCATCACCGTCCCTCATGGTGGCTCGCAGGCCGAGCTTTACCAAAAAGTTGTTACTAGAAGTGGACTTGACGCCACTCAGGTGTCTTATGTTGAAGCGCATGGTGTGTGCTCTCTTCTTTCGTCTTTCTTAAAGACCTACCTACTGATCTACTGACTAGGTACGGGCACTCCGGTTGGTGATCCCATCGAATTCACAAGTATCAAAACAGTCTTCGCAAATCCCTCCGCAAATCGAGAGGAGCCATTGCACATTGCATCGGTAAAGGGGAGCATCGGACATCTCGAAGGTGCGGCAGGAGTGGCGTCGCTGATCAAGGTCTGTCTGATGTTACAACACTCCACTATTCCTCCTCAAGCAAACTTTACGACACCCAATCCGAATATTGGGGTAGTCAATATGTCCAACATCGTTATACCAACTCGTAGCATCCCTTGGAGGGCCATAAATAAGGTTGCATGCATCAACAACTATGGTGCGGCAGGCAGCAATGCGGCGATGATCGTTTGCCAGCCCCCCGAGTCGGTCTCGACGGCGCAACCGAAGCTTGTATCACGGAGTATTTCATATCCCATTCTGATTTCAGGAGATGGAATCGATGCGGTCGAGGCCAATTGCCAGGCCATTGTGAAATATAGTCGTCATCTCCAGCAGAAGCGAACACCGTCTCTGCTTGCCAGCCTCGCCTATGGGTTGGCCATGTCCCAGAATCGGAAATTGTCACATTCAATGGTGACCACAATCTCTGACCATGGAAATATCGAAACGACTTTAACCAATGGATCTGCAACTGTGGCGCAAACGCATTCAAAGCAAAAACAGCCCGTTGTCTTATGCTTTGGCGGCCAAGTAGGGAGTTTCGTGGGTCTAGACCAGCAGCTGTTCGAATCTTCGGCTCTCTTGCAGTCGCATCTGCGGCAATGCGACTCGAAGATGCGTGCTTTGGGCTATCCTGGTGTATTTCCTGCCATCTTTGAGTCAGAGCCTGTGAAAGATCCGGTACAGCTTCATGGCATACTATTCGCCATGCAGTATTCTTCCGCCAAGTCTTGGCTGGATTGTGGTCTCCAGGTTGACGCTGTCATTGGTCACAGTTTTGGACAGCTCACTGCTCTTACTGTTTCTGGCGCTCTCAGTCTCGAAGATGGCTTGAAGCTTGTATGCGGGCGAGCGCATCTAATTCAGACGCGGTGGGGACCAGTCACTGGGGCAATGGTTACAATCGAAGCGCCTCTGTCCCGCGTTCATGATCTACTATCGAAGATCTCCCTTGCTGGCCATAATGCCGAAATTGCGTGCTACAATGCGCCTGAGAGCCACGTTCTGGTCGGTACACTTGCCGCAATCGATGCTCTTGAAGCGATTCTGATGGAGACTGGCATCAAGCATAAGCGTTTACCGGTAACACATGGTTTTCACTCCGCCTTCACGGAACCCCTACTACCTCATCTTCGTGAGCTGGCTCAGGGTCTACAATTTCACCTACCCCATATTTCGATAGAGACCTGCACAGAACAGAATAGCTGGACGCGGGGCACTCCAGACCTCGTTGTGCAGCATACGAGAGACCCTGTGTACTTCATACATGCGATAGAACGACTCTCCGCTCGACTGGGACCATGTACATGGCTCGAAGCAAGTACAGGTTCATCGACGCCTGCAATGATCAAGAGATGCCTTCCCCGTTCTTGTACAGATTCCTTCATACATGCAAGTCTTCGATCCGGGAATGCCTCTGCGTCGCTTGCGGAGGCGACTGCAACTCTGTGGCGCTGCAATCAGCCCGTACAGTTCTGGCCTTTCCATACGAGCGAGAGAGGAAGATATGCGCCACTTAACTTGCCGGGGTATCAATTCCGTCAAACTAAGCATTGGCTCGAGTGGGAAGATTCCATTGCTTCACCTACTGCTCCAGAAAAAGAACAGCCGACGGCAGATCCGGAACAGCATGAGCTAATAGCGTTCTCTTCATTCCAAAACACTGCAAAATCCGTTGCGACTTTTAGCGTGGATCCCGAAAGCGAAGAGTATAAGCTGATGGTACAGGGTCATGCTGTTGTGACGCAACCTCTAGTTCCAGCACCACTATACTGCGAACTAGCTATACGTGCTGTCAACCTTCTTTCGCCAGAGTCTGCATCAATCACCCCAGAAATACGGAGTTTGCAGATTCACGCCCCTCTTGGATTGAAACCCAATCGAACCATTTACCTTGTGATCCAGAAGAGCAGTATACCAGGCCAATGGGATTTCACTGTGAAAAGCACACTACCCACCGACGATGATTCAACTCATGCTTCTGGCCTTTTAGCTTTGGGCGAGAAATTTCCGTCTGCTGAACAAGAATTGGCGTCTTATCAACGACTTGTCGGTCACCATATGATGGATTCGCTTATGACCGATCCTGACTGTGATGCTCTGAGGGGATCCGCGACATACAGAGCGTTCGCTCGGGCTGTGACTTACTCCTCTTACTACAGAGGTGTCCAAGCGGTATATAGTCGGAAAGATGAAGCTTGTGGTAAAATTGAGTTGCCATCAGGTGAACGGCAAATGGCCCAAGAAAACGGGATCCTGACTCCGCTCCTCATCGACAATTTCATACAAATTGCTGGTCTCCAAATCAACGTTTTGGGAGACTGCGAGGATCACATCGTCTTCGTATGCACGGAGACACAGCGAATCATTTATGGATCTGGACTCCATCAACATCCGGCTGCTCGGTACGAAGTTTACTCGAAAATCTCTCACAATGGTCCAAAAGAAGTCATAAGTGATATTGTGGTTTTCGATCCCATCTCTCACAATGTTGAGTTCGTTGTACTTGGCGCCCGGTTCACCCGTGTAACTATCTCAGGTCTCCGCAAAGCACTTCAGGTTGCCAACGGGAACTCACAAGATCATGAACATTTTGAGAAACCCTTAAACCGCATCAGTCCTCAACAGACTTCGGAAATCTTGGCGCCACTGCGGGAAGTTCCGAAGGCGGCAGGACGTGGAGAGCTTGCGTATAAGGACAATGTAAAGTCAGATACCCTGAAGGTCGACTACTTGCTTCAGGTGAAGGCTCTTCTCAACAAGGTGTCCGATGTACCCATCGAAGCGATACAGGAGGAATCAACTCTTGACGATCTGGGTATAGATTCGCTTATGGTCATGGAGGTGCAAACAGAGGTACATTCCGAATTCCAACTGACGATACCGAACAAGGATTGGGCCACGCTGGAAACTCCAGACAAGCTGGCAAAATACCTCGAAAAGACAATAGAAGGGTCTATCCAGATTGGCATTCCCCCAACGGTGCATGCTGCCCCTTCGTCACTACCATCGGGTGCTGAACAGAGCTCCGACGAAAGCAGGCATGACAGCACAGACGATTCTGGCAGCGGAGACGGTGATATAGATATCGGGACTGCCGCAACGACCCCGGGAATCTTCGCCGACTCTGATAGCTCGTCTTTGACAACAAAATCGCTTCAATCCCTCAACGCCGTCAATAGAATCGCTCAAGCGACATTCTCGAATATTCGCACGAAGTATGACGTATTTGCAGCAGAAGAGGGCTTCGATGGATTTTGGCGAGACGTTTACCCGATGCAGAGGAGCCTTACGCTTGCCTTTGTGGTCGACGCGTTTGCGACAATAGGCTGCGACCTCAGGACCATGTCTGCCGGGCAGATACTCCCAAAGACGGATTATCTGCCACAGCACGACAGTCTCGTCAAACAACTATACGTCATTTTGGAGGATTCTAGATTAGTCGCTGCTAAGGACGGGATCTACCGCAGAACAGGTGAATCCGTTGATACCACACCAGCAGCGGACATTTTGGAGGCCATCTTGAAACAGTTTCCGCAACATGCAGAAGAACATCGGCTGTTAGCTGTTACCGGCTCACGCCTGGGAGACTGTCTCCTTGGCCGCGCAGATCCCTTGCGACTCCTGTTCATGGACCGAAGTAACAAGGACCTCTTGGAAAGCGTCTATGCAAACGGTCCTATGTACAAAGCTATGAGCCGGTTGCTTGGGGCATATGTTCTCGATACCGTAACACAATGGCAAGGACGGAGACCGCTGCGTATCCTCGAGATCGGCGGAGGAACCGGCGGTACGACCAAGCACATTGTCAAACTTCTCCAACAGCAGGGTATTGAGTTCAAATACTGCTTCAGCGATCTCTCACGAGGGCTTGTTACAAATGCCAAGAAAAAGTTCTCGATGTATCCGCAAATGGAGTTCACGGTTCTCGACATCGAAACAGCAAATTTCAATGAATCCCTCGGACAGTTCGATCTCATTCTGTCTACGAACTGCATTCATGCTACTAGGAACCTTCAGCAGACTACAAGCAATATGCGTCAGTTGCTGAGTTCTGAAGGCTTTATATGCTTGGTAGAATTCACCAGAAACATCTTCTGGTTCGATCTGGTGTTCGGTTTGTTAGACGGATGGTGGCTCTATGAAGACGGACGCACACACGTCCTTGCGGATGAGAAGTTTTGGAACAAGAGCTTAAGGGCGGCTGGTTACGGAGATGTTCAGTGGACTGAGGGTGATTCTGAAGAATCCAGAACACTGCGACTCATTGCTGCGTTCAACGTCAAAGGCGAAGATGCTGCCCATGGTGGGAAAGCGGAACGTATAGTGCCCGGACGCAAAGAGAGGACAACAGCCACGACCATACGCTGGAAACAGGAAGGCGCTTTGGATCTCATGGCAGATGTATATATGCCATCTGGCCAGGATGTGTCTTCCGTATCTAGGCCCGTCGGTAAGGCAGTTTAAGAGTGATTCTTTTGAAAGGACAATAAAGGTTCTGACATGCCCCAGCTCTGATCCTTCACGGTGGTGGCCATGTCTTGCACACCAGGAAACACATCAATCCGAGACACGTCAAAATGCTTTTGGATCAAGGCTTCTTGCCCGTTTCAGTTGATTATCGTCTTTGTCCAGAGATCAACATTCGAGACGGCCCCATGACAGACGCTTGTGAGGCAGTAGAATGGGCCAGAAACGTTTTACCGTGTCTTCCTCTGTGCTCCAATGGGTTACGTATTGACTCAGAGCACGTGGTGGTCATCGGGTACTCCACCGGCGGGCACTTGGCTCAGACGACTGCATTTACAACGCATGCAAGAGGCCTGAAGCCTCCATCTGCTATCCTTGGCTTCTACTGCCCGAGCAACTACAGCGCCGACTTGTGGCGGTCGCCGTGCTATCCGCAGCTCGCTCAACAGTCCAGCTCAGAGGCGTTCGACTTGCTAGAGGGTATCGGTGAACATGCGGTAAGCGGCAGAATATCAGACAGATCATCGTGTTCAGGCACTAACAATCTTGCCATAGATTGCCGGATACACACCGACAGTGAATAGCAACGTTGCTGCCCTTATAATGTCACTGGACGATCCACGGTGGCGCTTCGTCCTGCACGCCAACTGGCGAGCCCAGACTCTTCCCATGCTTATCAACGGACTGCCCTCAAAGTCTCAGATGTCGCGCAGTGGACGAAACCTGGACAGTGTGCTCAACATGGAAATACCGGACAGTGAAGCCGTAGCTTCTATCAGCCCGTACGATCAAATCCGCCGAGGATACTATAGGACTCCTACGTACCTTCTCCATGGAACAAAGGATGATCTGATCCCTTGGCAACAGAGCCGCGCGACGATGGAGGCCCTAGCAGAACAGGGTGTCTCCGCCAGAGCAGAGGTTATAGAAGGTGCGGAACACTGTTTTGACGTTTGGTCGGACAAGTTTGATACGGAAGTTGAAAGAAGTATATCATGGCTCTCAGATCAGTGTCGAAATGCTTAATTCGAGTTTCGTTTTGGATATGGTATTATCAACGAACAATGTCGTCTTTCAGCTTGTTCGATTGTTGAGTTCACTTGTGCATTTCTCAGACTTTGATCCATTGCGTGCGGTGTGAAACGACATGACATAGTATTTGAGTCTGTTTTCCCTTGAATTTGGACCCTTGTTATGTGTAGAATTACTATATGATTCATTATTGAGGCACTACGGGAGAGGCCTATGCCAGTCGCATGCAAAGCTGGACATCAAACAAAACGCCAGACCCATCCAGCGAAGACGGGCGCACCCATCGGTGCTGTAACATAGCCTTCATAGCAAGCAATGCAGTTATCCCTCTGTCTAAAATGCTGAGCTACTCCATGACACTCAGGGCCCGTTGATAGCGACACTGACTTTGACCTTGTCTCTCATCAATATACCTAATACATCACAAAGCGTGTTCGGCTGAACATTCATTAACGTCAACGTTGTCGGATGTGGCTCAAGCAATTGCTCCTCGAGCGCTGCATTGATTGCTGTGCTGCTGCTTGATAGTGGGGTTGGCGGTAGGAGAGACTGACAATTCGCAGAGAAGATCTGGTTGTTGTCATCCCCCATGGTCGTCAGCGGAAACATATTAGAAGTCAATATGTCAGAGGCGATCCCTTCTGATGGAAAATTGGGCATCAATGCGATCGGATCAAGGCCAAAATCCATGTCTTCGTGTATTCCATTCAAGGAATCCCTGCCTGCAGGTGGTGAGGTCGTTGAGTGCGGAGACGTTGACTCGCCTTCGGTGACCGATTGTAGTGGAGAGTCCGTCAAATCCGCGTACCGGCTCCGCACAACAGCAGCAGATTTCCCCTGGAAGTACTGCTCAGAAATCAGCTTCCACTGCTGTCCAAAGAGGTCGACCGCTTGTAGAAGACCTTCATCCTCTTGGTCTGTCCAGGCCGAAGCTCTTTCTCCGCTCTGGCAGAGCACCGTCTGCCATCGTTTCGCGCATTGATCCGCATGCCGTGTCTGAACCATACGAGCGACTTCCGTCCACCTAATTCAGATCATCAGGACATGATTGAAAAGACGCAGGTGACTTTTGCAGCTTGCTTACTTTTGGCCGTGCTTCTCCATCGCCTGCAGCAACCTCTCATCTTCCTCGCCGCTCCAGAGACCTTTATTCACCAGCTTACAGATCTTGAGCCATCTTTTTCGACAGTCCTTGTTTGTTCTCCGGGGCAGTTTTGCCGCCACGGCGTTCCAGTCGTTTGAGGATCCGTTGTAGATTCCTGATATAAAAAAAACGAGGCGGTCAGTCAGGTCTAAGTTCGGATTGCAAGTGGCAGTCATGGACTGTGTAAAGCATAATTATCTTACCCAAACGCTTCACTTCCTGGTAGAGACAGGAATCTTCTCCTGCCGTCCACGACTTCCGTTGCCTCGGCTCTATTTGCTGATCGCTCATGATAGGCTTTCTTTTTCCAGCCCCTGAAACACCACTTCGCCTTTCCAAAATGCCTGTTACAATCCCTTTCGTATAGATCTGGCTTAAAGTAGAATAGGCATTACCGTAAACCGACGTATGAGGTGCCGCACTCAAGAGAAGGCTGAACACCTACCAGAGGTACCATATGTAACGACGACAGCCACAAAACCACAGAAGAAAAAGGTTGAGACGTCCTGAATGATCTAGATGATGGCCATTAGCGCGGAATCATCAAAAACGCAATGCGATGCAGAATGACTGCCAGATCAGGAAGCTGTGCGATACGATAAGCCGACTCGTATCGGCAGCGTACCTATGGTACCAAGCTGCAGCCCCACCAATTCCAAATTGAACCGCAACGCGCGCAAACGCAGTGAGATGCTGTGGAACCATACGTAGGATGTGCCTGCTACGGGACTGGATTTATGCAAATACATGTATCTGGGAGAAAAGGCCTGTAGGTGCTAAATTTTGTATCTATACCATATTATGTACTGTATTTACACCATATCTACATCTTCTACGATATCCTAGCGGGGAAGCAGTAGAAAGGCACCGATATACTTTTCACCCTACTACTTGCCCAACATAAACCGCGTTTGTGCGCTTTAGAGGGCTTTAGCCTGGTATTTAGCCGTATTTTGGCAAAACAAAAAGCTACAATATATCGCAAAAACACAAAATACAAGAAACGAAGGAATGCAGTGAGAAACCTACACGGGACACAGGTAACTGGGACGTTTGTTCAGAGTTTCCTGGCGTTCAGGCCCTGTCATTCTATCTGCAAAGGCGTGTACGCCATGGCTCAGGTTCGCAGATACTGCTGTGACTTACCAAATTGGTGCAAAGCCATTCAATAGGCACATTCCTTCTTTTGTGACTTTGTTCACATATCCGGATGTAGTAGAAAGCGCATTTAAAGTCCTGATGGCTGTTTAAATCCGCGTCGTTCTGTTCTTGGCGACTATGGTAGCTTATGATCCATAAGCAACTAACGCATATCTGGAAACATGTCCTGCGATCTTACGGCTTATGCAGTCACATGGCCTTACGCCCTAAAAGCTGCGCAACAGATTGAGTGACCCACATGCGCTATCAAGCAAGGGTTTGTGGTCCACTACGAACGAAGGTACCTCCACATGGCACATTCCAGCGGCGGACCCGCCTCACATAAGACCTGGACCCGTAGGCGATCATTGTGATCTACAAGGATATTCAATAGTCTGCATGCCACATCTGCGGGCGGGTTTCCGTCCGTCCCTCGTGCCGGCCCGGCCGCAAGTACGCCTTGGCGGCTGAGATCAAGCTCGGGTAATCTTCGAAAGAGGCGTTGCTCGAGTGAAACATCCACGTGGGATAAACGTGGCTCTGTTTCAGGTCTCGTGACGATAAGTATACGTAGAGGTAGGGGGCTGTGTCTCAACTACGTGAGATAAGCACAACGAGTCTTAGTAGCCGGTGAGGGAGACATAGCGAAGTAGTGTGGACTGCACTGTTCTCTCTGAGGCTCCGTTTGTCAGATGGCTTGGTTCTGGGCCAAAATGGCTTGACATCCTCTCCACCAACACGCCTTTCGCAAACCACTCGATAGGACCGACAGAGCCGCGAAGACTAGAGAATTTCATGACTCCCAATAATAGCTGAGCCCAGATCGGTGACCTGCGAATCGAATTCGCCCTTCGAACGCCTTCCCGCCACACATCAGATGTGCCCTTCGAACGCCTCTCGGCCACACATCAGATGTGCCCGTGGTTCCCGTCCTGTTTGACCGCGAATGGAGTCAATGTGATCGCGGCGCAGCAAACGAAGGAAGGGTCAGCTGAAGGGGACATGACTGCAACGAATGAGTCCGAGATGGGCGCTCGAATGGCCTCAGCAACAAGAGCAGACACTACGGGTGGCTTTGAGTCGCCGCCCAGGCGAATCGTGGTATAAAAGGCCTGGGAGACGTAGCACAAAAGTCATCAGCAGCAGCGCATTCTTCAGTCCCAGCTCATTCATTAACGCAAATCCTCAATCATGAGGTCTCAGTCCATCTTTGCATCTTTCTGTGTGCTTTCAGCCGCTCTGGCAGTACCTCTGTCAAAACGAGAGCAGATCTTTCAGAGCGTCAACGGTCCAAAGTTGTCAGGATCATCTTTCGGAATAGCTAGGGATGCCACCTACGACTACGTTGTTGTTGGTGGTGGAAATGCTGGACTGACCATCGCCGCTCGACTTGCGCAGCAGTACTCTGTCGCTATCATTGAGGCCGGAAGTTTCTATGAGATCGAGAACGGCAACTTGACGCAGATCCCCGCTTTTGACAATTTGTACACTGGAAAAGATCCGAAGGACGTGAATCGCGTCGATTGGGGGTTCTTGACAACGCCTCAAAAGGAACTTACCAACGAAAGTGTGCATTACGCACGCGGGAAAACCTTGGGAGGATGTAAGTACAGTGACACGCTATGCCTTACTTTTGTGCTCAGAATATTTGAAAATTGACACCTTCCCATAGGTACGGCTCGCAATTATATGACTTATCAATTGGGAACCCGAGAGTCCTACAAAATGATGGCTGACATGGTCGCCGACGACGCGTATGAATACGACAACTTTCTGCCGTATTTTGAGAAGAGTTTGAACTTCACGCCGCCGGACAACCAGATTCGCGCAGCAAATGCGACACCAGAGTATGACACTGCTAACCTTGGAGACGGGACGGGCCCTCTGCGCGCCACGTTTGCAAACTATGCCAATCCTGCGTCAAGCTGGGTTCAATTAGGCTTGGAGCAGATTGGACTTGGGCGACAGCGAGGATTCACAAGCGGCTCCCTGAACGGCTCATCCTACTCCATCGCCAATATTGACCACTCGACGGGGACTCGCGAGAGTTCGGAGACTAGTTTTCTCCAGTGGGCAATGAGAAACTCTGAAATCCAGGTGTACCAATCTACCCTTGCGGAGAAGATCTTATTCGATTCGCAGAAGCGAGCAACCGGTGTCTCTTGTGACTCTGCAGGCCTCAAATACACTCTTTCGGCAAGGAGAGAAGTCATTGTCTCTGCAGGGGCTTTCCAGTCGCCTCAGCTGCTGATGGTCAGTGGTGTCGGTCCAGCTGATGCTCTCCAAAAGTTCGGAATAAAAGTGGTATCGGATCTCCGTGCCGTTGGCCAGAACATGTGGGACCACGTGTGTAAGTGATCAAATCCCGAAACAAATACCTTATCTGTTTCTGTGACCAGTGCTGACTTGGGTGCCTGCGAACATAGACGCTGGTCCCAGTTATCGTGTGAACGTCCCCACTGGCTCCGCTCTGGGAAATCCTGGTGCTCTTCTCAGAGCAGAGATGGAGTTTCGCAACAGGCAAGCTGGTCCGCTGTCAAATCCAGGCGGAGACCTGCTGGCTTTCGAGAAATTGCCAGAGGCATCACGCAGGGCTCTCTCTAATGAGACCCAGCGAGCTCTGGAGTACTTCCCGTCCGACTGGCCAGAGGTTGAATACCTTGCTACGAACGGGTATCTTGGTTATCAGAACAACTACCAGCGGGATAGCCCCACCGATGGATACAACTACTTCACCGTAGCCATCGCCAACGTCGCGCCTCTGTCCCGCGGCACCATTACCCTCAAGTCGGCCGATATGGCTGACCCGCCTGTCATCAAGTGAGTCAACACACCACTCCAATGCACGCTGCTGTCTGCAAGGCTCATACTAATCCTCACCACGCGTAGTCCCAATTGGCTCTCTCACCCTGCCGATCGCGAGGTCATGGTTGCAGGCTACAAGCGGGTACGAGATCTGTGGAACACCCCTACCATGGCAGGGGTACGCATTGGTGAAGAGGTGTTCCCCGGCCCGAGTGTCGCCAGCGACGCGCAGATCCTCGATCTGATTCGGCAGTCGCTTTCGCCCGTATTCCACCCGGTAGGCACGTGCGCAATGGGGCGCGCCAACAGCACCGACACGGTGGTGGATTCGCATGCGCGTGTGCTTGGCACCGAAGGGCTGAGAGTCGTCGACGCTTCCATCTTACCCATTCTCCCGCCAGGCCATCCTGTGGCTACTATTTGTGAGTACCTGCCGAACGAGTCTGCCTTGGCTGACATGTGGCTAACATGAGATTTCGCAGACGCTATTGCGGAGAAGATCGCGGCTGATATCCTTGCCGGACAGTAGTGAGGCTGCGACTGTACATGTAGTGAGGTTGTGTAATGGTATATGTGTGTAGTGTGGCTACATCCCGGGTCCACTTTTGGGCTGCTTCAGTCGTTTCGTTATTCTGGTCGTTACACTCGTTGGTTCAGTCGCTTGATTTTCTAGTTGTTTAGATATATACCGTACATACAAGTCTCCCACGAGCAAACATACCTGGTCCCCCCCCCCAAATCTTCAAACATGACCCCGTGCCCTCCTCTGGCCCCATTACATTAAGATTGATAATGCAACCTTGGACAGTTTCCAAAAAAGCATATAATATGTTTACGCCTGTTTGGGGCTGCCAATATTCGCACGCGGCTGATGCCTACATTCTGTGGTGCACGTTCCAAGGTTGTCACACTATGATGATAGTCACGTGATCCCGGACACAACGACGTTATGGCCGGTGCTCCCAACTACTGTAAACGTTTTGGCCCTTGGCACCTACAATACACCATCTACACCCTATGCATTGTCTTACACGTGACTTGGTGGCGCCTTTGTTGGCGGCTTGTGTAGGTAGCATGCACAGCTTACAGCCATTTAACTCCGGTGGCTGTCTCACGCCGGACTTAGAGTACTGCACCCGGGCCTTTGTTGTTGGTTGCAGCTGCTCGAGTATAAAGGGCTGCGTCGCTACAATACCTTCAGCACCAGCGCCTACTCCCTCACCTGAATCTTACCATCCAATCCATTGATCGTTCAATCCATTCGCACACAGTCAAAGCAAACATGGCAACCTACCTCATCACTGGTACTTCGCGCGGTCTTGGCTTGGCTGTCACCAAGAAACTTCTCCTCCGCCCCGCCTCTGAGGTTTCCAAAATCATCGCCGCTGCTCGCTCCGAGTCCGATGCACTCAAGTCGGTGATATCTGAATCCGGTGGCCGCGTAGAGTTTGTGCCCATCGAAGTCACGGACGAGGAGCAGGTCAAGAAGGCGGCGTCCTTGACTGCTGACATCTTGGGTGACAAGGGCCTCGACGTGCTCGTCAACAATGCCGGTATCATGCCCTTCACTCCGGAGGGTGTCTCCAAAATGTAAGTCCTCGCATCTTGCTTTGCTATTTCCATCGACCGAGACGTTAATGCCACGCTACAGGACCGATCTCAAGCACGTCTTCGACGTCGACGTCGTCGCCGTCCACACCGTCACTTCCGCCTTCATCCCGCTGCTCGAGAAGGGCCAGCTCAAGAAGGTCATCAACATCAGCACGGCCATGGGCTCCATTGCATTGTCTCCGACTTTCAAGTTCACCCCCGTCCCGGCGTACAAGGTCGCTAAAGCCGCCCTCAACATGCTCACAGTTCAATGGCATCTAGCCAAGTATGATGAGGGCTTCTCCTTCATTTCCCTCCAGCCTGGTGTAAGTTTTTCGTCTCATAATATTCATCAGCAGTTTACTGATCGTGCGAACAGTGGGTCAAGACGGACCTGGGCGGTCAGATTGCGGATCTGGAGGTTGATGAGGCCTCGAGCGCTATTGCTGAACGTCTCTTCTATGCTGGCAGGCAGGAGTCGGGCAAGTTCCTCAACATTCTTGTTAAGGGATGGGAGAATAGCAAGCCGGGCAAGTTCAACCACTACGATGGCAAGGAGTTGCCGTGGTAGACTATATTTCTCTTATGCACTAGGTGGAACTTCGATCACGTCATCGGACGCAGACACTGATGAAGCTCTTACTATAGATGGCAACGCTCAAAAGAGACATTGCTGGGGCCTGGTTCTCAACTCCGCCAGCCCGTCAATCATCAAGATGTAGAGAGATGACTTGTTTTTCCCCGAGTGCTTCTGAGCAATATTCTTTCTACGTCTAGCGAGGCAGATGGCAGATACTGAATGAACAATAGCAAATATCTTTGGTGAAAATTATCGTGTCATGTTATGCTGTAAAAGGCCGTTTGATACAGATTGCAGTGCTTGGCGACTCTTATGAATTGGGACGTTTGCATGATGAAGGTCCCCGTACTGGAAGAACATTCTCCGTGAGCAAGCCTCCTATCTGTTCAAATGGTTAGTGCGCCAAATCTGAATGGTGACTGCACGGCAGCCACTGACCAAGAGATCAGAGCAGCTGGCAATCCCATACGTCGCCCATTTAAAGCAGAGAAGTTTGCCCTCCGCTTCAACAAGATGACGGTGGAGACACTGATAACAGCCCCAGATCAGACACTGGCGCCTCCTAAGCCAGCTACGGCTTGTCCAACGATGAACATTGCCGAATTGTTAGCCGCACCGCACAGCAGCCATCCAATCTAACGAATCGATTAGAAAGACCCATTTGTGCGAGAAGGAGGAATACAGTCTGCCGAAGAAGAGCTGGAACTATGAGATGCGTTAACATGAGCGGGATGCTGTAGGCGGGAGCTGGGACGATGGCAATCTTCCGCATGTTATCATCGGGGATGCTGATCCGTACCAGCTGGAGCATCAATGTTAGAGTCGGTAAACGCAACTCATGCGAAATACGATGGTTTTCTCGCGCGGCACGCGCCCTAAGCAGAAGCAGATGCGTTTACATGCCAGCGCAACGCAGGGGACAAGCATGGACCGGCATTTGGAAGCCGTTGATAGTTGTTTTCTATACTGTGAATGGTTGTGACGATGATCTTGAGCTGTTAGTGTGGGACCCGATAGTGTCTTCATTGATCGGCAATGCAGAAGACGGCGAGCATATTGCCACGACACTGAACAGCTCTGCTCCACCCAGATTTTTGTCGTTCTGTGGCTCTTCTAGCATATCCTTGGTCTCTGCAGCGTTGAACACATCGTGAAAATGTCCCTGGGTCATGACGCTAGACGCTACTGAATGCTCCATAATGGTAGATTGCTCCGTGATTGGAGTGCATGCGGTGATGCGGAGATGAGCGATAGGGTTTGATTGCCGGCCACTTTGTTTGGGGAATGTGTTGGCGAACTGGCACACCTGGCGTGTTGGGGGTGGCATTTAGGCTACGTTCTGCAGGGGCTCACTCACCCGGCCCGGAGTTTGGCAGTGAGCTTAAGTCCGGAGTAACACGAGGCTTCATTCACGGGTCCAGGCTCAATAATCGGGTCCGTAGCATGCACCACGAGCGCGGGCCCCGGGCGCTTACTCAAGTAAGCGGTGCTCTGGCGATCGTAAGCCTCAGATCGGTCGTGAAAGTCAGTCTACAATGATCGATCCTTCGACGTTGGTCTGTTTCCTGCTTATTTGTTGCTTTGTTTTGTGGGTATGGTATACTACGAGGAGTTATCTCGAACTGCGGCACATCCCTGGCCCATATCTTGCTGCCTGGACCAATCTCCCACGCACGTTATGGGTCCTTGGGAACGAAGCGCATGCCAAACACGTCGCGTTGCATAAGCAGTATGGACCGATTGTGCGGTTTGGGCCGACAATGGTCAGCGTGCAAGACCCGCGGGAGATCAAGCATATCTATGACATGAGTGGGACATTTGTAAAGGTAAGCTGTAGGCAAATTCCGTCTCTGTAAGGCTTAGAAGCTGACTTTCCAAGTCGGACTTCTACAGGGCTCTTGTATTGTACGCGAAAGGGAAGCCTGTGCCGACCATCTTCGGAACGCAAGATCTGAATTTGCATCGAACACTGCGTCGTCCGATTGCCTCACTCTACTCCATGAGTAATGTTGTTACATTTGAGTCTCTGGTTGATAAAGCGATATTGGTCTTCCTGGGCCAACTGCGAACACGTTTTGTCAGCACAGGAGTCACGTGTGACCTAGGAGAATGGCTCGAATTCCTGGCGTTTGATGTGATGGGGGAGATGACCTTCTCGCGACGGTTCGGCTTCCTTGACTCTGGTACAGACGTCAATAACATCGCTACGAACAATAAGCTGCACTTTGACAAGACGAGTCCCATCACCCAGATCACTTGGATAGATTGGATCTGGTCGAAGAACCCCTTGGTTCAGCACTTGCAGCCGACCAAAACAAATCCAGTGGTCACTTTTGCGCATCAGAGATGCCAGGAGAGGCGTTCAGCGGAGAAGGCGGCCCTTTCCACCGATGAGCCTCAAACGGCAGCTTTGAACAATAATGACTTTCTATCCCGCTTCGACAAAATAATGGCGAAGGACCAGTCGATTCCGCCTTTCGCCTTGACTGCTTGGACTGTGAGTAATGTCGCAGCAGGATCTGACACCACCGCAATACTGCTGCGAACGATTGTGCACGAGCTGCTGCAAGACGCCCAGTCCATGAATCGTCTCATCAAAGAGATAGATGAAGCTGTGAGTATTTCCAGCAACCCCAGTGATGTGGTCCAATGGAGTTGTGCTCGAAAGCTTCCGTACCTTGATGCCGTGATCAAGGAAGCAGGACGACTTCACCCATCTTTTGGTCTTCCGTTCGAGCGAGTCGTTCCGGCTCCGGGTGCAACGATATGCGGGAAATGGCTGAAGGCTGGAACAATTGTCGGTATGAGTGCCTGGGTCATGCACCACCATGAGGGAACCTTTGGGAGAGATCACGATCGGTGGCGACCAGAGCGATGGCTAGATTGTTCTGATATCCAGCGCAAAGCGATGGAAGCTTCGCTACTCACAGTATGTTGACTGGCACGTCGATACATTGCAACTTTTTGCTAATGGCCGATTAGTTTGGCGCCGGCAACCGCGTGTGCTTGGGTAAAAATGTGGCCTACTTTGAGGTGTATAAGATTGTGCCTACACTTTTACGAGCTTTCGAGGTAAACAATCCGAATTAGGCCCAACAGATAATCCAAGCTAATACATGAAGTAGATCCACCCCCCTATGAACGGTAAAGTTGGGTGGGAGGTTAAGAATCGTTGGTTTGTGCAACAAAAAGGTCTCAAAGTTAATCTAGTTCAACGAAAAATCGTTTCCAAATTGTCTCATAATAACGTAGAAGCACAACTTTAATTATTGCCAGTAATCCTTTATCTTAATAGAAATCGAGTTTCAGTCAAACGAAAACACACTGATAGGTTGTCTCATATTTCATTCGTCGTGAGTGAAATTTCTTACGCAGAAGAATATATAGTTAAGAGCGCAATTAAAGCTCCTATCTTAATTCTAGATGTGGCACATCTTACGCATACTCAGGGTAAGAACCATGGACTTCCACCCGGCGCTTTCGCAACTCTCGACGCTTCGTATCAACACAGCCTTCAGTTCTTGACAAATACAATTGGAACTGATGACAAACTGGTACCATTTCATGTTACAGTCGAAAGCGCCCACGGAGAAAAGCGTAAGACACTTTTCGCCTCGCTTTCGTGATTGGGGCAAGAAGAGAGCTGGGCGGAAAGGTGAGGGAAAGGTAGTGAGTGTGGCAGGACATATCAAGTCTATAAGCTGCTTCACATGTCCATGTACGTTCCATGTATCAGCATGGGTTCAATTGCAAAGATACTGACCAATGTTCGCAATATTTCATAAAGCCTAAAGGCACTGTATTGATACCTTGATCAGTACCACAAGGATTCAAGCAACGCAAGCAACCTCAGACAAAAACCACCACATAAAGCGATATCAACATTTTTTGTCGACCAAAAAGAGCGGAGAGTCATCGCTAAGCTCTTACTTATTCTTACGCAAGCAAGCCTGCGGTGCGGGGGTGGAGCTGCGGAGGAAGGGGTTGGCAAGGAGTTTATATACGGTCCCTTTCTCCCACCTCGCTCTTGGCAATAGAGTTCTTTTCGTGCTTGACACCATGTACCGTAATCATGGCATACGTCGGGTTCTTTGAAATATCTCCAATACCAGCGTTTCACTTTATTCCCAAATTAGTACTCCTGACGAACTCTGCTTGAAGGCCAAAGACCATTTCTCAACAATAATGAAAGCATAATCAGCAAAAGATGCCGTAGTTTGCAAATCGAATTGAGGACAACTCAAGCTGCAAATTGTAATGGACGAAGAATAAACGTAGTGACGTGGGGAGTTATTCATATGCATACAAGATCCTTATAACATACTTTGACCCGCGCCAAAAGACCGCCAACAAAGCTATTTTGGAGCAGATCCCACCGGCAAAACAGCGCACTATAGGAGAGTAATGAGCCGTTGTGTAGGACCTCGCGATCTTGAAGTGTGGTGGAAGAAGAAGAAGAAGAGAAAGAAGAAGAAAGGCTGGAGGGATTTATTACACGCCCCACAATCCCATTTGGTTCTGAGGAAAACCTGCGAGACAAACATGATGCACTGGCGTATTGCTATCGCATGCACGCGAGTAAAAGACACCAGTGAGACATCGCTGGCGATTCTGACGATTTGAAGAAGCGCATAGCTTCAATATAAATGTGAAGAGGAAAAGTAGAAGAGGAGAATGCAGAGGGTTTATTTACAACTCTTCACCAAGGCACTATCAAAACAACACTTCACAGTTTGCTATGTTGCACATTACACGTACTAGCTTTTATGGGCATTGGATCTCCATTCTCAGCACAGGAAGCAACCAGTGTTCTTCGGCAGGATTCAAGACCCCTTCAAGTCTCCGTATCATGTTCTAGCCATAGTCACCAAAATTGGAATAAAGCAACACCATACGTCAAAGCAACAAAGACGACGATGTGAGCTCCCACTCTTGATCTACATCCTCTACAGACAGTCACACGGACGGAAGACCATGAGCTGCCACCAAATCGATATGGAAAAGCAAGGCTTGGACCTGCGCGTATGTGCAACCGGAACAGAGAGAAAGAAAGGTAGAAAGACAAGGGGTTTTATATATAACCCAATCATCTGCTCCAAAGTCGTCATCGCGCCTGATATTTCACATTGTGCGTTCAAACTCCCAATACGTAAATACATGACTATGATATCCCCCTCAAAGAATTCTAGAAACCACCTAATCCTCACTGCGATGTGCAGATCATGATTATAATAGGTAAATCTCCACCTACGATATTAGAAAATAACGACAAACTTGTAAGACCAGCTAGCTCCTCAGGCCTTAGAATGATCCAAAGAACAGACAGCACAGACGGCAGATTCATGTGGCACGTGGAAGCCAATTTTGGAGGAAGAGTAAGACTTGCGAGTGTGTGTTAAGGAGAAAAGAGGCGATTGGAACATAAGGATGTAGACTTTATATACTGATCCTTATCATGGTACCAACGAAGACCATCGGCCGTCATAGCAACAACACTCTTACTTAAGCGCCGTCTATGCATAATACCATGAGTTCCAAAGATATAATTTTATTGCGATAAAGCTTTTTCAAATATACACAAGTAAAGCCTTTGTACTTCTAAACCCTCAACAGACTGTTCGCCGATACGCTAGGGGGTAAAACTCGATTAGACATTCTTCTCTTAATCATCATACTAAATGCGGTGAAAGGGATGCAGACAAGACTACCATTCGGAATATGAGTTAGTTGTTTTTGAAACATAAAAAAACAAAACCCTTGAGTCATATCTTGAAAAAGAAAGAGTAGAGTTAAGAAATGAGCACGTGGGGAGGATACCTCACAACCTTTATTTCATTTCTACACATCAAACGCACATATTATATCCATGACCTTACAACGATGCTCCTTTTCCGACTCACGAGTTCAAAAGTACAAATTCAGTCATTCTTAGCTCATCTCCCGCCCATTCCTTAAAACTACCAGACACTCAGACACTTTTCAAATCATCCGGGTGAGAAAATGGAAATACAAGTATATCATACCTTGTATATCATGACACTTTTTTACCCTCATCCCACACCTCTCTCTCTCTCTCTCTCTCTCTCTCACACACACACACACACACACAAACATACAAAAAAAGAGAGAGAGACACTCCTTACGATCTTATCAGCATTCCTCCCCATGAACCGCAAAGCCCCCTCCTCGAGTAAAAAGTATAAAGGATGTAACAAGCGGCAATGAGCAAGGGTAAAGAAATGTATTTATGAACTCCTTCCCCCATTCCATCTCACAGCCATCCTAACCACCAAAAAGGTCAATTTACAAAACAAAAAGCAGTAGGAAAGCGGGGGTCGGGGGTATACGTATACATGGGAGAAATCCAACACCGCCCATCACGTCCCCGAATTTCTTTCGCTCAAACGTGCAAAAATGCTAATTCACCCGTGGCCATTTCAAACAAGGAAAGAATGTGAAAAACACGATTCTTTTTTTGGTAAAAAAAAAAAAAAAAAAAAAACTATCATCAGGGATTCAAAGCAACAGTGGGGATAATTTACTTCGATTCAGTGTGCGTACATTTGATTGCACTTTTGTACTGTATTCTACTTCTTACAATACCGTACCGTACCATACATACATACTACACAAAAAAACACATGCCCACCCCTCACACCCTAATCAGGCATGCATGCAAGAAAAGAACAAAGAACCTCATGCCCAGAATACCTAATCCCTACAGCTCCCTACACAAAACCAAAAAAAGAAGGGTATAGCAATAAGAAAACAACATCTCACTCGCTCACTCCTTCTTCCCACCCACACCACTCTCCCGCTTCCTGCGTCTCCTACTCCTCGCGTTATCCCTCAATACATCTTCTCCAAGCACCCCCTGCGGTAACGCAAACTCCCTTTCCTCCCACTCGGGCACCGGCTGGCCAAACGCACTCGCGTTGCGTCCATGACCACCGTGCCGGTGTTTGCCCAGCGCCGCAGCCCGCAAATGTGGTTTTGCATAAAACGACATAAACGGTGCTTGGGGCTCGGGCGGAAGAACAGGTAGTAGGAAGCCATGCGGACGCGGAGGCCGGCGAGGCTTGGGCGGTGATAGAGGGGGTTTTGGTTGGGAGCGTGGGGGATGTGCAGGATCGCGGGTACGAGGGTGGACGGCTACGGAGTCTTGGTCTTCGCTTTCGTCGTTGTCGTCGCCTTCTTCGCCGGAGGCTTCGTCTTCTGCAGCGAGGGCGGCTTCTTTTTCGGCTCTTAGACGCTTCTCTTCTTCTTTCCAGACGCGGAATTTGTCAACGAGGGCTTCGACTTCTCGGACGAAATAGTCGCGCTTGGGTTCCCAGTCTTTTCGTTCGCCGTCCGTGACGCCGGTTATGCCCATTACTTTAAGCCAGTCTGGGCCCTGGAGGCCGTCGAGGAGACGTTCTAGTTGGACCTTTTCATGCATGGCGCGTTCTTTTTCAATGTTGCGAAGTTGCTTTTCTTTGCGTTCTGCGCGGCGGTGGCTGGCAAAGAAGACGTTGTCGTCGAGGGGATCGGTGGGGGTGTCGTGCTGGATGGCTTTGGCGATGCTGGTGTAGTTGAGAACCTGGAAGGTTGTCGAGGATTGGAGGGGTGGTATGGAGGGATTCGATGTGTTTCGAGGCGGGGATGGGGGCCTCGCTTTCCGTGAGCGCGTTGGGCTGAGGGATGTGCGTGGGGTGTTTGGGTTGATCTTGGGTTTGAGAGGCTCATCGACAACGTATATGGGCGTCTCATAGTCGAGGAGCTCTACGTGCCAGTGTTAGCAGCTAGCACCTACACCACGTCAACCAGGGCTAGGACGTACCAGACGACTGCGGTAGACCGGCGATGACCTCGTCATAATTGGCAAAGTATGTCGGCAGGTCGCTCTTCAGCCGCGACCCTCCATCGTGGCTCCTCAGGCTCCGCTTGTCCTGCGATGTGGTGGACCCAGGGGCGGGGACGGCGAGCCTGCCAGAGCTGCCAGGGCGCGGCGTAGACGTGGCCGACGAGACGTCGTCTGCGTCTATGCCCAGCGGCGCAGAGACGCCATTGGTGATGCGCATGAGCTCGCCATGCGGTTGTGTAACCGTGACCTTTGTGGGAGGTCTCGTGTCGGTCGCATCAGGACTCAGCGCCGCGGCTGGGCGCTTCCTGCTGGTGATGCGGGCAGGCGGTGCTGGGCGCGTCGGCGCAGGCGCGGGCGTGGGCGTCGCGGCGGGCGTGCGCAGCAGCTGCTGGACGGGCTTTGCATCGTCGGCGAGGGCAAGCAGCGGGCCGGTGCGCGATGTGCGGCGCGTCGAGACGGAGTTGGGGGTGTGGGCGGCGGTGGTGCAGTGGGCGTCATCATTTGGCGCGACAACCGGCGAGAAGGTGAGTCGTGTTTGGCGCAGCGGCGGCCGCGCAACGTTGGCCATGGTGTGGAGGAGCAGGGCGCGCGTTGTTGCAGGGCATCTTTCAGGCCATGGGCTGCGGCTCTGCCATTGCGCGGTCCTCTTGTCGCGCTGGGCTGCCTGGGGGGCTCAATGCAAAACGCGAGCGCACTGCCGTTGCCGTTGCGTTTAGGGGTCGTCAATCGCGCGTGCCAGATCCTGTGCAGGCGACAGCACTCCGCGCACCCGGCAATACCTTTGCAACACCTTTGCAACGCGGCCACCAGAGGTTGGATTAAGCTTCACGACAGCGCCTTGCTGCTTTCACGACTTGCCCAGTAGATTCAGGGAGTCGGCAGCAAATTGCACGTTAGCAACGCCGCGCAGGCCTGGGAAGTAGTGGACGCCACACGGCGTCTGAGCCAATCAATGCGTCGAATCCTAGGAAAGCAGAACCGCTTTGATAGACGTAGGTACAATTGCGAACTCTCCACCGTCTTAAATGCGCGGTGAGGAGTAGAAGATGGGGTCATCACAGTAGAATCATTCTTTATATGAAAACAGTGCCTTTAGATAGACTGTCGTGTTCCAAACTGACAGCTTACCAGCGTGAGCGCATACCACTGCAATACTCAGAACCATCATATACATGTACTGGTCTTGTCAACCACTGTAATCCACTGCAGTGTCAATAGAAGATGACGCGTTATTTGACCAGTACACAGATATACAGTATGTATATACAAACCACCCTTGACTTGACATGACGGATGCCTCGCCACGCCACGGCACGGCACGGTATCCAAGCGTCATCGTACACAGTATCTAGGCACACTGACTGCAGCATCGTGTATACTGTATTATTCCTCAGTGGCAACATCGCACTCCAACCCCAAAGCCATCCCAACTCACCCCACCTCCACCATCACGAGAACAAAAACTCCTTCAAGACGGGCGACCCAGCAAACTCCGGGTTGAGCAGCACGCAACTAGAAATAGAACCTGTCAGTCATTCTGTACACAGTACACAGCAGAGCACCCATTGACAATCAATAGTTTCACTAGCGCACCCGCCCGCCTATCGATAAGGAAGCATTGGGGAGGAGGCAAGCCATACTTCAGAAAAAAGGACAGGCCTTGCTTCCGCTTTTCTAGAAACCTGGGTCGGAACCGAGCTAGTGCGGCCAATTGAGTAAGCACTTGATATGTATGTGCGTATATGCGTCAAAGTGGGGTATATTGGGTAGGTCACATGTGTCGCTGCACGAAGGAATATTGGGACACGACTTACAGATTACTGATTTTGGCGGAAATTGAGGCATAGAGCCCACTGCGTGTGGGAAAGTCTGAGCGAGTTTTGCGCGGAGGTCTTCGAATTCAGAGTATCTGTGTCGTCGAGTTTAGACGTTAGTCGGGGCTGCACTTGGTGAGGGTGGCGGTGGTGGTGCAATGCCGTTTCAGGGCTGTCCAACCCACCTTTTCCGTATCTTCATGGGTCCACCCTGAAAGCGTTGCGTTAGCTGCCTCGTTCACGATAGTAAAATCAAATCGCACCCATCCCATCCTGACCACGGCGTCTGCACCTCTGCACCGCACCACCTTTTGGGTTACTGTACAACGCCCAGAGCATCGATTGGCTGCCAGACCACGTCCATGATGCGCACTATATGTACACACACTATGCAATGCAGCTCGGGGAAACTAAAGTTCAACTTACCTCGAGGGTCTCAACAGTGCAGTTCCAAACCACATAGGCACCGAGCCCTGGCGCCGTCCCACTCACCACGACGTAGTCATCAATCGTTACGCCTTTTGCCCACAGCACCTTGCACTGCTCCGAGTCCTCATCCGTGTGGTCCTCGAGCGCAATCGGGGTAGGATGGCCGTTGTCACTGGTGGAGTAGGAGCTCAGACGGCTGACCTTGCGGTCGTGCTTCCGCCAGTATGGTGGCACTACGCTGTTGCGTTCGGGGCGGGCAGCACCGGCAGCATTGGCAGCGGGCGTAGCACTGGTAGCGGTAATCGCAGTGGCGGGGGTTGCCCCATGATTATTGTCGTCGCGGCCAGGCGATGGGGATGGCTGGTTGTCAGTTTCATCGACCGCCGGCTCCATCCATTTACAGTAGTGGGCTGGGCGGGTGGCGCGTCAGACAGGGCCTCGGGAAGGCGGTGGACGGGCAGCGGACGCGTGATAGAGAGGTCGTTGAGAGCAGTAGTGGCCAGAAGGCAAGACTGTGCGTGCAGACTGCGTGTAGACTGCGTGTGCGCGTCCTGGGGACTTGGAGAAGGACGGAGGAGTGGATGGTGCATGCAGCCAGCAGCGCTCTCGAGCCGTATTTTGTTGGCAGATGGGCGCGTTGGGCCAGTCGGGCCAGGATCAAGCATTGGCGGCGTCGCACTCTCGCCTCGCCCCAGATGAAGCTAGAGCGCGCCAAACGGACCTCGGGACCCTGGAATATCGCCCCGGCAGAACGGCGGCGCGTGGGTGGTCAATGGCAGCGGGCGGTGAGGGCGGGCCAGCAGCCCCCAGGAGCTGCAAGCCACCGTGCATCCTCCCGGCCACATCCCTGCGCGCCGAACGGAATATGTGAGAACCATCCATGGGCCATCCAGTGCCACCACAGCCTTCATGCTCGTTCGCACCCGCTCCGCCTGTAGGTGCATACTGTGTACTGTGTACTGGTACACAGTACGCTCCACGGACATGGCTGCCCCCAAGCCCGACACACGACGCGTCGTCTCCTCGCCCCCCAGCAGCAGAGAGCTCAAAGGCCAGAGCTGGTGAATCGTGCATCCACCCGCCTGACCCTCCTGACTCGCCGTCTGTCCCCATTGAGCCGCCGTAGCTGTAGCGCTCGAGAATGCGGGCTGGGGCACTGCGCACGCACCGGATCGTGGACCTTTCTCGATCTCACACTAGTCCATTACTTCCCGTCTGATAACACTAGATAGCAATCCAGCTCCCTTTATATACCGGCAGCCGGCAGGCCACCGTCTCGCAGCCTCTTCTCCCTCTTCACGCCCTCACATTCGCTGTCGAGCATCATTTGCCCCAAGAAAAAACGCATTTCATCATCACGCTCCACTGTCGTTGGCTACAACACTTGCGTTACTACCGTCTTGTAATACTCCTCCCTCCGCTCTCCGCCTCACGGCATCCCTCGGACGCGTACGTGCATTCCGGCCGTTTCAACGACAACAGATACTTTTCTTCTAGCGCCACGTTGCTGACCATTCCTCCGTAGGCCCTTCTCGAATAAACTCCCAACACTCCTCAACCTCACGCTTTAATCAATCGACTCGTCGCCTTACACATCGCTCACGATGCACACCTCCATCCTCGCCCTCAGCGCCGCGGCCTTCGCTGGCCTCGCCTCTGCCCAGAGCACATCTCAGCAAGACTACCCTTACACCATCGACCCAAACAGTGTCTCCGAGTCTGACAGAAGTACGTCATCCCTCTCCCATCTCAAGTGGCCTCCAGCTAACCATCCTCTAGATTACTGGTGTGACCAAAATAGAGCCCAATGCCCGCTCATCTGCCTCCAACAACCTGGCGTGACCTCCATGTCCACCACCGACAACACATGCGACCCCGACGTTCTAACCTACAGCTGTGTCTGCGACAACGGCGTAACACCAAACATCACACAGTACTCGCAGACCCTGCCTTTCTTCATCTGCCAGGCGTGGGGGAACCAATGCGTTGCAGGCTGCCAGGGTGACAACACCTGCCAGAGCAAGTGCCGGTACGTTTCCTTCTTTTCGCTTTCTATCCCTTCGTTGCTTCGTGTCATGCATGAATCATCGTGTGTAACTCCAATTGAGACAAGGCTGGTGGCTGACGTTTGCGACGTTTACAGATCCGATCATCCCTGCGGAGCCCAGTCCCCCTTCCTAGGAAACGCATCCCTTTCGTCCAGCATCGCCACCGCGTCTCAAACCGGCGGTGCCTCCGCAACAAACAACATCCCTGTCACTGGATTCGGTGGCCAGCAGGCTACAGGAACTAGCTCCTCCAGCAACACTGGTGCAGCTTCCACAGGCTTCGTGCCAAACGCTGCCTTGAGCATGGCCGCTGTATTCGGCAGTGTATTCCTTGGCTTCGCTATTCTCTTGTAAAATTGAGAGTAGCCTCGCCCATCAACCACACTCCCACTAAGTCTCGAGCCCCAAGCGGCCCTACCCGCGTCCTTCTTGTCCACAATTCCTGCATTGCATAGCGTTACGGATTCCCGCATCAAAACAGTCCTTTCATGTCCATCGCTTATACCCAAACCAGGGGCTTATCTCGCTCTTTTCTCTGGAGGCTGTGCGAGGCCTCCCACATGTCTTACTGTTTAATGCGAAGGTGTACGAATTGTAAAAGACTTTCTTCTTGCAAGCATATTTAGCAATCAGAGGTCATGTAGCGTTGGAGTCGTAATATGAATAGGTGACGCGGTGGCGTTGCTGGTGTTTTGTCTGCGTTGAGTTGATGTGCTTTGGGTGATGTGATCTTTGTGGGTGTTTTGGTGAGTGGTGTTTACTTTCTTATGTCTAGTGACGCATGTTCATGTTCGTTTCATGGTGCATTCGGTGGATGAACTATGTGCAGAGAAGTGGTCGAAGCTTGTAGTCATTGTGTCGTGATGACGATTGACAGCAAGCAGAGAGAACCTTGGAAGGGGCGATCAAGCCTCGCCAAGACACAAATCAAACACTTCCATCTTCTCCTACCTAGGTATGGATGAGGCGTCGACTAATCACCCACTCACAATCGTCCTTTTCTTCAACAACATCTTCGCCCCCCTCATCCCCTCACTCTCCCTCGCCTCCCCCAACAAATCCGGTTCCCCAAGTAACATCCCCTTCCCCACCACCCTCCACTTCTCCCTCTTCTCCTCCTCTTTCTTCTCCCCTTTCCTCCCCAGCTCCTCCTCATCCACTGGCCTCAAAAACCACGCTCTCAACGGTATACAGCTTGTCCCCAACAAATCCACCGGCACCGCGGTCCTCAAGTCCTTATCCAGCCCTTCTTTAAACTTCTCATTTACAGTCAACGACGTGATGAAGCTAGTATCCCAATACCTCGTACTCGGCACACGAAACGTGTACAAACCAATATAATACATTGACCTAGGATCTGTAATCCAAGTCAAAAACAGCGCTGCGTCGTCAATTGTCGCTTCAGATGGCTGTGCCTGTCCTATACCCAACAGATTCGATACGGGGAGTAACTTTGCCAACAAGATCTTCGCCGGCCCACGGAAGTCTGGATTCGGCACTAACGGTTTAAAGAATCCAACGTTGTAGTTTGGGCCCACGACATCGCGTTTGATCTGCTGCCAGAGCCGACCGGTGAACATGTCGCCGCTGAGTATACAACCTGCGAGAAAGCGACGCCGGGGAATATCGTGTTCAGTGGGTGAGTCTTCGTAGATTGCTAATATGCCACGCCTAGCTTCTGGTAAATGTGTGTCAGGCTCGGTAGTCTGTATCGGCTCCGGAAAAATATCATAAGTAGGCGCGAGATGCTTCTCCTTGACCGACTGCCACGGCGCATCCAGAAACACCATATCCAACTCAATTTCCCCCTCCTCAACCCGATAAATCCCGCCCAAAGTCCCAATTTTAAAAGGCGGAACCGTAGTATCACAAACCTCATGTTTACACAACCACGTCGGCCTTCCCCTTAATACCATCGACGCATTACTCATCATACTCAACGGATACGTCTCCCCCGCTGCCATTGCAACCACACAACTCAACCACAACCCCTCATCCTCCGTCTTCACCGGCGGCCCCACATACGCAAGCCCCAAATCACAAAGATTGAGCATTATACTCACTCGATCCTCCAAAACACTTACACCCATCCTACTCACCCCATTCCAGCGCGACATGATACTCCCCCTCCACCCGGCATCCTGCTCCTCTGCTTTGACAATCCCCGAATAAATCGCTTGTCCCGTGGTAAGTGCGCTCGGGGAAGAGGCAGCGGCAAGGTTGTATTGCGCGCAGCCCATGAGTAACGATAAATTCACCCATTGCACTTTTACTGTCTCATCCTCTGTCGGTCCACACATGATGAATGTAGCATTACGAATTAATTCCATCTGCCGCTTATCAGACCACGGCTGGTGCACACTGAATTCATGGAAACACCATGCGCGTGTCCACCACCGTGCGGCGTTTATCTTGGCGTGCAGAGTTGTGAAGGCGGGGATTTCAGAGGGGAGCAGGATCCATCCCTTGTTGTAGGGGCGCGTGCGTATTGTGTATTTTGTTAAGAGGGCGATTTCGGGGGCGCTGAGTACGACGTCTTCGAGGAGGATTATGAGGCGGAGGCAGGAACGGTATATTATGTCCATTGCGGCGACGGAGAGTTGTTTGTCGAGAATGGAGGATTCTATGGCCTTTGGTCAGAGAATTGCAAATCATATATCATGGGGTCTTGACAAATCAACCTTGTTTGAAACATGACATTTGTTTTGTGGGAGGGAGGGGGGAGGGAGGTTCTGAGGCAGGCTTACGCTCAATACACATTTGATCCATCCATATCCCCAGTCGCGGATGATTCTTCTCAGCCAAAATAGCATCAACAATACTCTTCCTAACCGGCCAAACACCATGGCGTTCATAACCCCTGGGTAGAAAATCCGGGGACCGCCAACAATACGAAATAGCAAGAAACTGCCTTGCATAAAGCCCCGTCTCCTCAAACGCCACGAGATCAGCATTAGGATACACGAGCCGAAACGGCGTGGACAGAATCGTCTCAGCCGAACGCAGGGTAAATCGCGACGCCACATCTGGATTCCATTTCTGCATGTTCTTGAGGATGACGGAGGTTGTTTCGCGGGTTTTGGAGAGGTCGGAGAGGGCTTCGGAGAATATTTCGGTTTTGTTGGCCAGGGAGAGGGTTAGTTGGAAGAGGGAGGGGGCCTAGGGGGGTTTTGATGGCAAAGCGGTTTGACAACTCGCTGGGGATGGGGGAGAGGTTGTCTTCCTGTGCTTCCGGCATGCTTTTGGGGGCCTAGTGGAGTGTTCGCCTGGCGGCTAGGTTACGATATGTACGACGGTGTTCGTAGGCAAGCTCAAGTAATGGGCGTACGTGGAACGGATCACACATGAGTATACTTGCCCCGAAGATGGTAATTGGGGGTATAAGTGTCGTCCCTGGGTGGTCAGGTTGATGGTATTCAGGTGTGAAGTGTGGCTCAGCGACCCGCTAGGGAAACTAGTCCAGCATAGCGCCCCACTTTCCTCTATACCTTAAAAGCTCGGCTTCGTTGCCATAGCCCAACTCTTCTCTACCAACACAATATGCAGCGGTTTCGATATACCAACAAGTGAAGAGCGTTTGATGATTCCCGGCACTCGTCATAGCGAAAGCGCAATATGGTATGAATGGCTCTACGGCCTTCGAAAGTCGTCCTGGGGCGTAAAGGCAGGCCTGAAGCTGAATCACTATATAGAAGATCAGAATATTGCTCTCCGCAAACTCTGCAAAAAGCTCAACCAATAGCTAACAGACTTAGGACTTACCACCAAAACTGTACAGGGGGAAAGGTCAGGAGACCTCACCACCACAAAACAGTGTATATAGCCTTGTCAGTGAACACTTACAGAGCTGGTTCAAGAGATGACTTCGATGTCATCCTGATAGCTGCCACAGTACGCTTATTAGCTTGGAATACATCAAGTGTTCGTAATAGTAAGGTGTGAGGACCTCTAGCAGATGTGATGCCCAGTCATTCGTAAACTCTTCGATGTAGAAAGCTTTGACAAATTCCCAATATTCAGGGTACCGCCCTGCCATCTCCCAATCGATGATCGCTTTGATCCGATCATCCTTGAAAATTATATTATCGGGTCGAAGATCTCCATGGGTGAAGACGATTTCGTGTTTGTGTGCGTTGATCATGCCACGGATGTAAGGACCAACCTGACCTTTTGACTTTGCGACAAAAGTGTCCACGATTGTTCTGTTGAAATCTCCTTCGTTCGGAAAAGGTCCTGCAAAAACGTTTCAACACACTGCCAGCAAATCTTGATTCCCTATGCTAGACTGACCTCTTCAATCTGTAGACCATTCCAACAGAACATCACTCAACATTCGACGACCGCTACATCAGCCTCTGGATCATCTATCCTCCTAGCTTTTGCTCCGATAGCACCGCCAGGGTGATTTTTGCGGAACACGCTCTTTGTCTCTTCTTCATGCAGGGCCTCGGCTACAGTCAAGGCCAGCATGTCGCCAACAGCGATTGTGACTGTTCGGTCCCTCATGAACGGATCCAATATATCCAGGCGCCGAAAGTAAACGAAGCTCTGTCATATATCTTTTGAGATCTGCGGAGATGTTCTGCTTCTCCGCAGCACTGCAATTTTCCCACGTTTTTCCCAGGTCATCGCCTTCGATAAACTCCATGAAGATATAAGTATCATAAACGCTACCATAGTCTTCGACATCTCGGTCTAGAGGCCCATATGCATATGCTGCGAACAGTTTCGGGACGGGAATCGATGTTTTTTCGGCCACGTACAACATGTTTTTAGCTTCGATGAGAGACGCATGAGTGCCGTATTTGACCAACACTGAGGGCGACAGCTTTGCCAGTTGTGTACCCGCGCCAGCCGCCAGAATCTGTGGATTCAAAGCCATGAGGCGCTCGGGACTGATGATTTCTTGACCGTCGGCCAGATAAAGTACGTTGACTTGTGGACGGGACGGCATTGCACTATACAGTTCGGGCATTGCGGCTGCTTGCAAAGCAGCGATGGGCTGGCATCAAGCGTGAGCTATGTTGTCCTTTGACCAGGGGAAACGCCTACAGTCATCTTGTCTTCCACCGGAGCGAGGTTCCGATGAGTTCACTATGGCTTGATGTCAATATGCGTATTCTTTGCTCAATGTAGCACTCACTGTAAATGACGTTTGTATGGACTTGCCCACTTGCCTTTTACTAAGAAAGCGTGCCAGTAACTAGATTATTCCCCATGTAGATAGCTCTAAAATGGCCGTTGGTAGGAAAAGTCGTTGAAAAAGGGCAAAGCGATGGGTTTCCAGCTTGCTACGCCGCACCGCGCTACGCTATAATTGCGGGGCAGCTTTGACGCTTAGGCCTCTCGGCTACCACGCCTGACAGGAAAGCTTGCCGTATGGTAGATATATATACGATGATACATACCATCAATAGCCTCTGCGAAGTTGGGCCGCCTTGAATTGGGTGCTGTGAATGTATGATCCTGGCGCATGCTAAATATCTTTTTCGCTAATTATATGGTACGTTCTGAATAAGATGATGGTTTCTTCACTGTTCATCGTTCAACTTGGAGAGGCTATGGTACCTACACAGCCCGCAACAAGATGGTAGTACTAAAAACTTTAACAAGCTTTTCATTATCTGATACAGAAACTGTAGCGAGCGTAGAAACAGGTTCACCGGGCAGTCTTTCTCCACAACTGCCTCAATGCGAAGAGTAATTCTCGCTCACCTTTCACTTGATACTTAGCTTTAGTGTTTACTCTATGCAAAATGGGTTTCGAGCTCTCTGGATACGTTCTGCCCGTGGAGGCACACTTTTGCGGTGAGGCGCGACAGTTCCGTATGGGGTTAATAGAGATAGTAGGAAAGGCCGAGCACTGTGCTTCTCGGACATGCAGCCGCGTTGGCTGATTAGACATGACTTATCTGCCCGCACGCCCACTCACAGAAGGCAGTCAGACAACATTCTCACATGCCGCCACTGACACATTTTGGGCACCGTGTCTCATTCCGCAACCAATTTTGCTTGCTCGGCCGTCAAGCAAAAGGCGTTGATCGACACATCAACGCCCACTTGATCGCCTTCGGAGTCGAAAATCGTGATGCAGCATCTCGATAGCACAGACCCGCGGCCAATCCTGTGCGCATGAAGAGATCGCTCATACGCCAGGCGCTGTCTCCATGACACCAGCGCCATACCCACATCCCGCGCTCTTCCCGCCTGCCGATGGAGCGCATCACACCTGGCCCGCGCCCAACCTCATTGACCCAGAGACTAGGAATTGGGCTGCTCCGGCAAGCATTATCGCCCTCTTCATCGTCACGTCCGGCATCTTCTGCGCGCGAATATGGGCGCGGTTCAGCATCACAAGAACGCCAGGGCTGGACGACTGGCTGATCGTCGCATCGATGCCGACCCTGTTAGGTCTTACCATCGCAACGGTGCTGGCATTGCGCGAGTATGGCTTCAATCTACATATTTATGATCAAACGCCACGAACAAATATTACTGTCCGTCAGATCACCTTGGCCATGGAAATCATTTACCTTGCATCGACGACCCTGACCAAGATATCGATATTGACATTCTATCGACGAATCACCAGTTCCATCATCAATCGCAAACTACTCATCGCCGTATGGGCCAGTATTGTTTTCGTCGCCATTTATGGCATTTCGTCAATCTTGGCCCTCATATTCACTTGTTCACCAATCGAGGCATATTGGTACCGCTTCACCACATCGTGGTTAAGGACACACAAATATAAGTGCCATGATGAAATCCTCACACTCATCGTCATCATCGTCATCTCCGCAGTACAAGATTTCATCGCCTGCATACTCCCAATGTTCGTCGTCGTTAAACTGCGACTTCCGCTAAGACAAAAGGCGGCTTTGTCTGCTGTCTTTCTGATTGGCCTTGCGTATGTGCCCTCCCCGCTCTCACTCTGAACCCCACCCCTCAGACCAGTGTGCTTACCTTGTTTCAATACAGAACTTGTGGAATTGGCTCTCTACGCATACACTATGTCCATCGCGTGTACTACTACACCAAACTCAACCCATCTCCAACTTACGACATCACCTGGGAAGCTCTAGGATCATGGGTAGCAACGGCTGTCGAAGCCAACCTTGCCATCATCTGCGCATGTGCCCCTGCGCTCAAAGCCTATTTCCCGCGATGGCTCAATAGCTCCGAACCTGAAGCAAGGAGTTTCGGCTGGTATGAAGGACATCGACGGGGTCGAATAGGACTACTTGGAATTTTACAATCGAGTGGGACAGAAGAGTCAGGTTCTGCGCCCAGGCCAGTAGAGTTGTCTGACAGCAATGAACAAACGACTAGGCTGGAAATGGTGGATACGCTGGGTATAGGAGTATGTTCACAAACAAGGAAGATACAAGAAAAGGGCACGAAATTGGTTTCAGAACGACTGCCGAGTAGTCTGCCTAATGGTTGAGGTAGTGGTGGCTACTATGATTGGTACATAAATTTCCAGGGGCGTTATCAAAACGATATGGCAATGTCCTCTCCAGTGGTCGCAGTCTTCACCTCCAAGGCCTGAGTCGATACTCATATCGGCCATAAACGCCACCTGAAACAAATAGGGATTCCTCATCGCTCACATGACACAACAGTCCATACCCAACCCGGCAGCCTTCGCCTTCCTCTCCTGCCACTCAAGATTATCTCTGTCGTTCTGTCCATCTTTCGATATGGCGAAAACTCTATCATCATGCCCCGATATCTCTGTCGCCTGTTCATGAGTTATGGTTTTGTGTTTCGCTTTTCATTCTTCCTTGTCGTCTTTCAGACGCTGCCATCGCGACGTCGTTGATGTTTTCGATGAAGATGAAGATGACGCGTGGGGACCAGACGGTTGGTTTGTTGATGCTGAGGAGACGTCTAACGTTGTTTGGTATGTTGGCGGAGCTTGTGTTGGTGTGTAAGATGGCAGATCAGGATCGCGTGGAATATGTACTGGTGATGGACGGAGTTCTTTGGGTACTTCGGCCATTGTTGCGATTGGGCGTGTATGTGGAGTATTGGCTTGAGTGTGCAAGGCTGGGCTAATAGGCTCTCTGTCTGCCCATAGACATAGTCGCTTGCTACTCCACAATGACGTCAATGGCCGGCTCAGCCGCACTTCGGTAATCGCCATCGATCCATCTGTGGGGTGAAGTCTCGATCAGCCAAGCCCCAGCCGGATGTGCGGGTCGTAGAATGCTTGGTGTTACGGTCTTTTATAGACGCTAAAACACGAACCAAGCTACGACATAAGAGGTAGGTATCGAGCTTCTCCAACCAGAGCGAATGTCCTGGGCCATGAACAACTAAATAAAGTAAGATATTCCAAAGTTCGACAGCATTCTCATGTGCTATCCGATTTCATGGCTCAAGAATGAACTGCCTTTTCCCGGCTGCAGTGGTCTTAAAGGAAGGAAAGAGTACGAGCAGCCTTTGTAATCAACTAATTGGAAGGAATACGCACCACACCATCTATCCACACTCCAGCCCCAGAACGACAAAGTCCCTACAATGCAAGTGCAGCGGCCAAAATTCTCACCGCGCCACCAACAAAAGCAACAGCACCCGTAGACAAAGGCCCTACAGCCACACCACCAGAACTCTTCATAGCAGAAGCAACAGCAGCAACAGAGCTAGTCACACTCTCCTTGGGCCCAATCGACCCAAACTCCATCCCAGCCACACTCTCCTTCACAACAGCAACCCCATGAAACACCCCCGCCGTCTCCAAATACCCCCGATACAGCGTCATACTATTCACCCCCGCCATACCCAAACTCTCAGCATACCACCCTCTATTGCTTTCCGTACACGTCATATCCGCACTCATCATATTGCCAGTCCACCAACACTCTGCACTCATGGTCCACACACCCGGCAACGCATCTTGCATTGTGAGACCCCAGGTACTGGCACCTTGGGAAATGAGGTAGTATTCACAGAGTGTATGTTTGTCTTGCGTGATTGAGCCTTGTAGGCGCGAGACGAGGGATATAGCGCGGGGGAGCAAGGGCGCGGTGGTTATGCTGGGGTTGCGGGGTTGGAGCGCGCCGGTGGGGGATGTGGGCTCTGGGTTGTGGTTAGTGGGGGAAAATGGAGATGGCGGCGATGATGGGGTGTAAGTACGGAGGGATTCTGAGAGGGCGGTGATGCCGTATGCGCCGTTTGGACAGCTGTTTTTGTAGGTTGTTGCTGTTGCGTCGGCGTGGAGGAGGGTCAGGGTCGGTTGGTAGTAGAGGAAGTTTATTATTGTGGCGGAAGATTCTGCGGCGACTGTGCTCGCGAGGAGTGGGAGAGGGGTTGGAGAGCGCATGTTTTGCAGGATGTAGAGTAGGTAAGTTAACGGGAACAAGTGGACACGGAAAAGGTTGCAGAAAGCAAACAGGGAACTCCAGTGTTGCGGTAATTATCGAATCAGGAGATCTACTTATACACACTCGCATACCCTGGAGCTGCCCTGAGATCCCGTGTCTTTGGTTGCATGGCAAGCATGACACTGTAAAGGAATACTTGGCCTACAAATGAACATTCCTTCAGAGCGCATGAGCGCCGTTACGACTGGACAGCAAGAAGCCACAACCGAAGTTGAATTACATATTTGATGCAAAGCATAAGCTTCGCGGTATACTTAGTGAATAGTGCAGAATATTGGTCAACTCTACGTCGGGGGACCCCAGCAAACCATCAAACGGTGACACCTCCAAGATTGTATGAATGGCCAGATTACTACTGTTGCCGGAGAAACAGTCTAGAGCCTCATCTTAACTTCTTCCCATAGATGGGTGCCGGGCGACATGCTTAGCATTCTCACGCAGTGACATGTTCGAAAGCTGCTGTCTCCCCGGAATCTTGGAAATCAATGGTCTTGACCTGAGGATCCCAAGTACATCATATCGACCAGTTTTTGGACACCATAATTCCCTACGGGCGAAGACGACACAATTTGCGTCCCTAGTAACATAAACGATCATACTAAAGCTTACGAATCACTCTTTTACCAACTCTTTAGACATTACTTTGATAGCTGATATTCGAAGTAAAAATGTGAAATAACTATGAAAAGGATAAATTGCGAAGCTCAGTCATACGCCAAATTCTCCCTAACTCCATACTATCGACAGGTGACACGAGTATGATTAAACAGTGTTGAACGGTTTCATTCACCCTGCACATCCTGTGATCACTGAGACAGACCTTCCGAGTACACCTGTGACAGTCAACTAAGCGCACTACTTGGCACTACATGACAAACATCAGCGCCACTCACAATTTTCATTTTATACAACACCAGCTCGCACCCGGTTACAACTCATCGTCTTCCTGGTCCCCAACCTCCACTAGTCTAATCGTAGAACAGACCCTCGATCGTGGGCCCTCAAATGCGTGGCGCGCAGGGGGACTCGCATCTTGTCTCGCCCGTGTAGACGTGAAGGTTTGCGTGCTGATTGACAGCGCACGCAATTGTTCGATTGAAGGCATCCTGCGCAAGGATGAGCGACGACCGTCTTGCGCGGGATGAGAGGGTATATTGGTGGGCTGGGGTGGCCATTCATCGCTGTCGCTCGAGATGCCCGAATCGTCATCCGCATCGTCGTCCGCATCGTACCTGCCAGAATCACCATCTTCCGAAAAAGGCAATGTGATCTCGGATGGCGATCGATAGGAGGCCGTCGTTCCGAAAGGAGTCGCTAACGAGGGAGCCGAGCGACGAGCGGTTTTCTTCAAGATGCTGTGGATTGGTAACATTCTGTAGCCTTTTCCGGTGGGCATGGACAATGGTAGTTCTAGGTCTGAGAGTTGGTCAGATAGGTCACTGTAATTGAATCTATTCGGAGTCTCCGATAATTCTGTCCCTGTTAAATTCAGGTTCTCATCCGATAAGGACACATTCGACATGTATCTGTGCGGAAAACCCCATGCGTAATCGTAATTCGGTAGTGCTATGGTTAGACGGTTGCCTCTTTCTGGCGAATTCTTCGGCACTCTGGGTACCAATGGAGTCAGAGCCCTCAGGGGGTTCTCGTTTGAGGGGTGTAGTGGAAAGTAAGAAAACTGGTGTGCTAGCCCCGGTGTGCCAGGTTGAAGTCCAGACCACCTCGTCGACTCGGTACTCGCCTCACGGTTGGTGTCCGATGTTGGTATCAGAGGATTGCCAAATACATCTCTTCCCAGAGGGAGTTTTCTCCTGGCTCGAAAGTTTCGGTAGTCGGGGCGGTCGTAGTAATTGCTTGGACCGGCAACAGGGCTCTCATTGAGGTACGAGTGTGCGTCTGGTATGCTTGCCATGCCGAAGTGAGCCAGATCATTGTAGATGTGATGCTGGGAGTCGTGATCTGAGTACCTTATGGAGGTAAGGCATGAGTCAGTTGGGATTGCTCGTCCACGGAGATGATGTGGTATGACGACAGTAGTCTTGTTAGATTTGGAGCGACTAGGGAGTCGCTTTATTGGGCGGGTGAGTTGCTGTAGGAATTGTGAGACGACTGAAGTCCTACGCGATGTTCCGTGTTGTATTAAAACGGAGTCAGGAGGAGTAGGGGTCTTCGAATACGAAGGTTCTAGAATCCCCGTTTCGAAAAAAGGTAACGATGAAGGTGGATAGTCAGCTGAGCGGCTTCGTCCAGTGCTGGTGCGTTGCCGCTTGAATGTGTTTGAGAACGAATTTTGAAGCGTATACTTCCGGCTTCGCTTCAATGTAGGCCTTTGGGGCTGCGAAGACTGTATGTGGGGGTCTTCGTTGGCCTCATTTGTAGAAACGTGGACTGTAGCTTGATGTGATTGAGTAATTGGTACTTTGCGCCTCTGATTGGCCATGATAAAAACCACATGCCACGTAGGAAGAAGATCTGGTTAAGTTGAGACTGGTGAAAAAGATTGGTATCAGCAGAGACGGACTGCATATTTACAAGCGGGACATGCGGTATTTCACACAACAAGCACGTGGTTGAAAGAAGTTACGGACACATAACCCCGCTCAATGTGCACGAGAATTGCAGATGTGTTGCTATGGAGGTCAGTCACTAGAACTTGCAAGGCTTACGGCTAGGGCTAGGGCTCTAGAGGCCGGGGCGAACCACATCCTGGCACTAGTCATCTTCTCGCGGTGACCGTTTAATCTCATATGGTAAACCTGGTTGAGGTTCGGAACGGCCCCTAGCGTACAGGAATCGTGGAGATTGCATCGTCGAATAGACAAGCGCGGGCTCTTTACCAACCCTTCTGGCATCTGGGTGACCCTTATGTAAAGTATGTCGTTATCATGCTCTCATCTTCCAAAACTCTTGGCATTAGAACCATACCGGTAGGGCCAAGTGGGACTAGGTCATTGGCATTTCCAAGCGCATATAGAATTCAGTACTGCTCTGTCTGAAGTGCCATATACTTTGACAATGGGTCTACAGTACGTGGAGACAGTCTTTTCACCGGATCAGATAGCCGATAAGTAACTTTATAAACCCGGAGTTCAAGGCGAGGTTTGCAGGTGAGCTCAGCTTGGCAGTAGACGTCGACAGTCTGAAGAAAGCCGTTGATCCTTGGGCTCTGTGACGACACAGCAGCAGGTATAGATTCCTAATGCAGGCACACCCGGAACCATAGTCAGTTGCATGGCAACGGAGGATTGGGGTTCCGAGAAAACGATTCAAATCGATAGTGAACGACTTGCGGATCAAGCTGCTTTGCTTTCTGGTTGTTTGGGAAACGTTATCTGTCTCTCGGCCAACTGGTGATTACGTGTAACATACAGCTAAGGGTGTACGCGATCAACTCGTGGCCAACACACGGTACCTCATGTCATCAGTCCATTTCTGCCAGGGCTGTGTGGATTATTCGGAGTTTACCATGATGGTTATAGATGATCCGTAGTAGACTTTGATGACTCCGTGGCTCATCAAATAGCGTCACTTCCGATAATTTCTTAGAAAATCCAGTCAACCGAGAATCTGGTTCATGGGCGATGAGTTTCGATAGTTTGGGACGCAAATGTTGGTACAAGATGATGATGACGCCGGGGTTTCCACGCTGCGTTAGCTTCTCGTGAAGTGCGATGGAAGAGGTTGGGAGAAAATTGGATCGGTGTCGTGGGCTGGCCCTGGTTAAGTATACTTCTGTGGAGGGTGGGAAAGATGAGGAGGTCGCTGGTTGATTGATTGATTGATTTGATCCTACTCGGTTTCAGCCGCTATTTCCGCAGCTATGCCCGGATGCCAGGCGTGGCAGACAGCCGACGCGGTGCAGACGTGGATCTGCACCGCCCCACTTCACCCTCGAAAGAGCCATCTGTCCCCAGAGGCCTGGCGGCGTCTGGCTTCTATCTACGACTATGTACATTTCGTCTCTAGAAGTGACGTACTTGCCTGTGTTTGGGTTCCTTGAATTGTCTTCCTGTGTCTGCCGTACTCGAAGCCTCATATGCGTAGCGTTGTGTAAGGCTCGTAGAGGCACACTTGC
>MU006322.1:99004-329485 GCA_010093695.1 Plenodomus tracheiphilus IPT5
GGGGTGTCTGTGAAGAGATTCGCGTGAGGGATGATGCTGTTCAGCCTGAGGGCTCGTCGATGTGGGACGTCGCAGACATTGTCGAATGGTGATGGGCTAGCCAGGAAGCCCATCGGTGACTGTGTTGTGTGTGTGTTGTGACCATGATATTTGAGGAGTGTCTGGGCTCCGTCGTCGCGTCTTGCGTCGTTGTGTTGTGGCTAGATGGGTGCCGCTGCATTGGTGGGCGTGTCATGTTGAGTAGCTTGCTCGCAGATTTTGCTGTCTGTGCCAGCCAGGGCCGCAACAGCAACTCTACAGGTGCCAAAACGACGCGGGGGGACGCGCGATGGCCTGTAGAGACTGTTGCGGCCACTGGCAAACGTTTTCTGATGCTTTTGTGATGAAAATTCCAAAAAGTGAGGTACTCGCTGTTGTCGTGTTTTTCCGGAGGTCGCTGGTTGTGGCGCATGTTCGCGTTTGCATGTGAACAAGCTTATGTAAACCATACGCACTAGTTAGTTAACTAACTAGTGGATGTTAGGTACCATGCAAACACAGCAAACATACATTTCCCTGCACTCAGTGACGCTGACAATCCGCTTCTAGTCCTCCGCCTGTCGCTCCTCCCAATGCTTCGGCTTTCTGTGTTAGGCTCGTGATGCCTTCTCAAATCATGTTAGGAGCGCGTAGGTCCCTATTTGCGCGATGCTCGGTGATTGTCCGCACGCGACCTCAGCGGAGGTTTGCTTCGAAGTCGACAGGCGCTCCGGATGTCTATGATGTCGTCTGTGTCGGCGGCGGTCCAGCAGGATTGAGTCTCCTTGCAGGACTGAAGGCGTCCCCAATTACAAGTGGGCTCAGAGTCGCTCTGATCGAAGGCCAAGATCTGCAGAAGAATCGTCTGTCGGATGATGCGAGTCTGGAAAGCTTCTCAAACAGATGTAGTTCACTGACGCCGGCATCTGTGAGGAACTTGCAGGGTATGTCTTGAAGGGAGGAAGCTCGTGGAGGCTTGTCTGACTGTTGGCCTAGATATTGGAGCATGGTCGCACGTCAATGCTGCACGAGTGCAGCCGTATCAAGAGATGCAAGTCTGGGATGGGGTAACGGACGCACGCATATCCTTCGATTGGGACACTGCGCGCCCGCTCCTCACGCCTCGAAATCCCGCAAAACCCACCACAATCGCGTACATGATCGAGAACGTCAATACCGTTTCGACGTTGCTGAGCCGGTTGGAGGAATTGGGCGGAGTCGACTTCTTCACGTCCACAAAGGTTGACTCGATAGATTTAGGTGCGGATACCGAGAAGATGGACTTCTCCTCGTGGCCACTTCTCACACTCTCGAATGGCAAGACACTGGCAGCAAGACTCCTAGTCGGTGCAGATGGCGCAAACAGCCCCGTACGAACCTTTGCAGGCATTGAATCACGGGGCTTTGACTACGCTCGCCACGGCGTTGTAGCAAGCCTGACGCTCGAAGGCGCAGGCTGGGGCGGCCCAGACCACAAGATCGCATACCAGCGATTCCTCCCTACAGGTCCCATCGCCATGTTGCCACTCCCAGGCAAAATGTCCACACTCGTCTGGAGCACGACCCCCGAACGCGCCGCAAAGCTAAAGACCCTCTCGCAAAACGACTTTGTCGCAATGGTGAACGCGGGCTTCAGACTCTCCCCCACAGACCTAGAATACCTGCACACCCTCACATCAGGCCAGGAGGAAGAAGTCGCATGGCGCGAAAAACACACACGCATCGATCCACGCGCAATCCCAATGCGAGTCACCAACGTGCAAGCCGGTACCGTCGCTTCCTTTCCCCTCCGAATGCGCCACGCAGATACGTACACCGGCGAGCGCGTCGCGCTAGTTGGCGACGCAGCGCACACCATTCACCCCCTCGCAGGCCAAGGTCTGAACCAGGGTCAAGGTGATGCAGCAGCACTCGTGCGAACGATATCGCATGCTGTGCAGACAGGGCAGGACATTGGGTCCACGCTTGCGCTGGAAAGCTACAATAGTGAGCGGTATGCGGAGAACAATGCGATGTTGGGTGTATGCGATAAACTGCATAGGTTATATAGTGTCGAGTCGGGACCCATTGTTGGGTTGAGGAGTCTGGGGTTGCGAGCGGTGGATGCAATGGGGCCGTTGAAGGGTTTCTTCATGAGCAGGGCGGCTGGCGGGTCGTGAGGCAGGTGCATGCGGGGATTGTAGGACTTATGTACATATATACTATGAATAATGGCTATTAGATTCAAGATGGAAGCTCGAATAGTCTCAGATACTCAACGGCGCCTTGATTTACATACGTATGCGCGCCAACCAGACCCACTTCTCCCTGCATATGCTCTGCCCCACTATTCGCTGCCCCTCGGTGGAGCTAATTGACGCCATCCCATCTGTGTCCGACAAGACAAAACGTACAAGTATCCTTTCGAGTGTGAACTTGGCAACTTGCATCCGTATATGCCACCTTTATCTTCTGCAACCATGACGGACCATGAAAAAGAGATTGAGGAATTCGGCAATCAGGATGATTTCTGGCTCTTCGGTTACGGGTACGGGTACTTTGTGACATTTGGATAATGTACACACCATACTCTCTTGCATGTCTGACTGACAATTATATGTAGGAGTTTGATATGGAAACCACCCCCACATTACGGTACTTTCGCTCTTTTCCATGGATTCAAAGACCTGCGTGGCTGGTCTAATATGAAAGATAGACCAGCGTATACCAGGTTACATCGAAGGATATGTACGACGATTCTGGCAGGTATGTGGTTGAAATCCGAAAACACTCTATACTGTGGCGTAGGAAAACTAAATCGTAGAACAGGCAAGGTGTGTATACCCACCCAAATAACCATGGCACTGCAAGGAGAAGTAGTAACACGCGTTTAAAAGTGAGGACCACCGCGGAACACCAGAAGCACCCGGACGCGTCGTAACCCTAATATCAAAAGAACACTGGGATACCTTAAGCGACACTGTACGTCTGAACCCGCCCAAAACAAACCCAACTCCCAACGCAGCATCCAACCACTACAAAACGAGAACCTAACGGAGCATTGAAACCAGCACAAAGCCACCCAACGCGTCTGGGGCGCCGCCTACCACATTCCCTCCTCAAAAGTCGCACAAGTACGAGAATACCTCGATATCCGCGAAATAAACGGTTACAGTATACAATTCACGCCCTTCCACCCGTCATCCTCAACATCCACCACCATCACCTCCCCACCCCCGGGTCCACCAAATCCCACCGATGGCCAATCCTCAGCTACCGGGATCCGCCGCCACTCTACAATCTCACTTACGCCAATCCCCCCACCGATCCGCTGTCTCGTGTACATTGGTCTGCCGTCTAATCCGCAGTTCCTGGGACCGCAGGATCCAGATGCGTTGTCGAGGAAGATTTTAGAGAGTCGGGGGCCGAGTGGGGAGAATAGGGAATATTTGTTTAATCTGGAGGAGGCATTGAAGGGGTTGGGGAGGGAAAGTGGGGATGAACATGTGGAGGATTTGGTGAGGAGGTGTAGGGACATTGAGGGGCGGGATGGGGTGGGAAAGGGGAAAAAAGAGGTGGATGGAATGGATGGAGGGGTTCGAGGAGAGGCGAAGGAGGTCCTGGAGGAGGTGGAGGTGTAGAATGTAATAAGCGGCGGTCCTGCGGTCATCCTAGAGATGGGCAATGTGGCGAATGATGCAGTCATTGCTGTTCTGTACATCGAGCACCACCGACCGGTCGTAACAAACGAGACGCATCTTTGATAAAGAGGTCTGACAGACGGCCTTCGATTGAGTCTTCATTACGCGGTGAGCTGAGACCACTTTCGTTGAGGGATCATCGACAGAACTGATGTTAGACTGGATAGCAGTCGTTCACGCGTTGTCGTAGAATTGGTTCCAATTTATCTTTATACGCAAGTCTGTCCGCTCCTGTTCTGACAGGGCCAACTTGCCACTTGATAGATCAAGTGGAGAATGCTACTAGAGCATGAAACGAGTGACCTTAGCCATGATTGTAATCGACCACTCTTCACATTGTAAGTTCTCATATTCCGGGAGAAATGTGTCGATTGTACATCTCAGGATCGCCGCATCGTTCGCGAATTATGCATAGGCATCAGGGTCATGTTGTCCTTGAGGAGGGTAGTTGGTTCGTGCCTATTGTAGAGATTGCTATAGTGTAGGCCCTGTTAACACGCAAATATGTCAGCTTCTATAGTATAACCTGCGTGAGTCTTGATCACCCTGCGACTCTGAGGGGCCATAAGTACGAACATCCGTATGCGTATCCGGTCCTGACATCGTCTGATCTATTTATATTGACATCAGTCAAAGAGGGGTTGCACAGCTCTCCTTTTTCGCCAGTGGTCGTGTCAGTCACTTCTGTTTCGTCGAATCCAAGACTGAGCGCAGCCCAACCGATGCTTTCCCATTCTACGAGATCGGGACTGGCAACGTGATGTTGCAGTGGCCCGACTGGGCTATCTGCATCTTCGAGCTTCGAGGGTAGTTCGACATACGGCTTGAGCCTAGTGTAAAAGACGAACCAAGTATAAGCAGGCGAAGGGTTCTAAGACAAATAATGGTTCTCTAACCTGACATAAACAATCCTCTCCCAAAGGTTGTAAACAGCTTCATTAAGCTTATAGCTGACCCAGCCGCAGTAGTGTAGACGCTCGAGCAGCGCTTGTGCAGAGTGAATGTCAAATGCTTCACACGCAAGCGAAGTCTGGTATACGAACCAAGGACTATCAGTCGAGCCGTCCGCTGAGGTAGCACCGATAGACAAAATCCATAAGAGAAGCTCCGGACAAGATTGCCACTGGCTGCGAATCGTGCAGTTGAGAGCCTTTTGGAGTCGTTTACTTGCAGCGAAATGAAGAAGGTGAGTTTCCGATTGAAGCTTCATTGCTTCTGTTGTGCGTATAGTGAAGATGAGGAGCGCAACGCATAATGCATCTTCGAGAGGGGTGACAAAAGATTCATGCTCGCACAACCAATCCAGGAGCAGGCACTCCAGCGCACATGAGAAGTTTTGGATGTCAAGTGGGTCCAGCGGGCTTTCTGGGTCACCGTACCATACGTTGAGATCTGCGATGAGTACGAGCACCGACTCCATCAACTCAGTAAGCTTCTCTGCCACCCCTAGATGATGGCAGTAGTTTATCAGATGCTGTGAAATGTTGGGTCGGAACCCTGGTGGATGCCGAGGAAAGTTGGCGATGCTGATATAATCCAGAATTGAGCGGTCCGGAGCACTAAAGTGGAATACTGCATGTGCAGTCGAATGCCTGATGCTCAGTAAGCACTGGCCAACCCAATCGAGCCATTATGTGTCTACATACCAAAATATAAAGGCTTGCAAGATGCGATTCGACTTGATCGCTGTAAGTCCTCCGCGCAACTGTAGCATTCTACTCAGTCCGCTCAAATGTACTGCGCGTTGTTTCGGCTGGTCCTCCTGCAATTGCGCTTGTTCGAACTGTGGCAACTGTAAGCTCTCCTCTACTGTAATCAGATTGAAGACGGCGCCGATATTTGCATCCGAGATTCCGGCATGCGTGTTGGGGCTTGAGATCGCTGCGTTGATTGCTGCAATGGCCTGTGCTCGATGGTACAAGATTATTTCAACGGTACCTCTACCGGAGATGTACAAATGCAGTGCCACAGTACACAGCAAGCTATGCATGAAGCCAGGATGGCTCATCGCAGTGCCGAACCAGTCTGATCTCATCAACGTCGATCGATTACGAACATCTACAGCAATGATACCAGGAGCCATTTCTGCAACAACTACAACGGAAACCATTAGTAAGTCAACAGTATTCTGTAAGGACCAAGCTCGCTAATAGTGCTCGAAGCCACGTCAAGGTGTAACGAAGCGCGGTTGCCGGGGCCAATGGGAGAACAAGGTTGCGTGTTCAAGATTCTCCGTCTCTTGAAAGCAGGGATCAATACTTACAGTGCTCCAAAAGTTCTGATACACCCCCGGTAATTTCCACTGACGAAGTCTGGAATGGGTCGAATAGGCGATTGTCTAGGCGGTGTGCAGGTGCCGGAGGCTTGAGGGTAGCACATCTCGGACATAGATGCTGCCCGGGACGACATAGCAAAATCTGACAATCTGAGCAGACAAGATTGATGTTCGACGCGAATGTGCCTAGTCGCGCTGGGACAAAGTCACCAGGTCTGCTGAAACCGATCGGAGGACTTGGGGTCGCAGTGTTTGACGTGGATGTTTCTGGGGTACCCATAATATTGGGACTTGTACTATCAGAACTATCGCTTTTCCGTTGTCTGGCAGCATGTTTGCTTGTTGACCATGGACGCTCCCTACGTGCTTTTTGCATGACGAAGGAACGAGCATTTCGACGACCTTGGCGCGACGTCTTCGCCTGCGCTGCATCGACAAAGAGGAAATCTTGCTGGACAGGGACAGTCTGCGGTGGCGGCTGTCTTGTCCGCGCGGATTCCTTGTGATCGTTCATCTCTCGTATCCAGCATCGAACAATAGGACACCGTACCGATGAACTGGCTCAGAAGATGATGGCAACAGTGGAGTTTAGTAGGACCTGAATAGCCAAACGTGGCAAACGTCGATGAGGCAAGAACTTCCTAATCGATGCTTGGTTGCCACCATCTTGGTCCGACCGTCTGCCGGGAATGGCGTATGGCTGCAGTCGTTTCGCTTGCTGTGTAACTGATGGTTTGGAGGGGCTCGAGTTGTGAAACTATCACGGACCCGATTAGTATTAGGCTGCAGAAGCGAGCTGCTCGGGGTCAAGTTCTGGTTGGAGCCAACGTTCCAAGGTCAACTGTGTTGTTGCGTTGTGGAGGATCTCCTTATCTAATTTTCTGGAAACAAAAGGCCTTCCCAATCACCAACTGGCAGCCATCCGGACTGACGTGCAAAGAGCTTCATCGCATAAGGTATATGTTGCTCAAGATCGTAATTACGAGTCCTTGCAGCCCGCAAACTTCTCATGTGAGCACTTGTAAATGTGATCAACGCCGCGCAGCTTGATGCGTACGGAGCCGCTGATCTCTGGGGGACCGAGTTTGAACAGCTCCGATGGGAAAAGGAATCGTCTGTGGGTAGCATTCTGTATTGATATCCTGGAGATTAAGGATCCTACGTTACAGAGCCTCCTGTCGAGGCTGTGGCGAATCAGAGTGCACAGTCGCTCGCTGCGAGACGCACCGACTGGTGGACTTGCATAGCACGATACACCGAGTTTTGCTATAACGAAAGTGAATGTGCAACTTGGTACAAGTGTCTTCGTAAAGTCCTGGAGAAGTTGTCATTGAGAGGCTTGCATTGGCTGAGTCTGCCACTATTGTGGTATCTGGTATCGTTGTTGCTTTGTTCCGCGAGGTCTTGCAGGCGGTTGCGTCAGGCCGCAGGGATTGATGCGAACGCTCAGTGGCTCGCAATGCTCCCTTGGATCCTATATGCGACACACTTGCTTCGGCATCGCAGTCGCAGTCGCAACTGCAGTTGGGTTATCGCGCTCAGTGCAATGGCCATGAGGTGAAAGACGAAGTCGTTGGACGCGCACGCGTCATTTGGGGATCAAAGAGGTTCCGAGCCGAGACTACTGGGAGGCACGACCCAAACCACATCACAACCTCCACCTCCGGGCGGTTGCGAACACGCGAGATGACAGTGGGAGACAGTCTTTCGACAGGTGAATCTCTCATTCATGACATACTGACGTACTGACGTGGTGCTCCGGCCATGTTGACTGAAGGATCGATTGTAGGACTCTCTCACATATCCACCCACATCCTCCAAGCCGAGCTGCGCCGTAGAGACGAGCATGACCGGCCAGCGTGCGGAAGCAAAGGGGCTCCCAAGCACTACAACACTGCCGCTCATGTGTTTGCATTGTTCCTGATACTGTTCCTGAGCACAGCGGGTATGCTCTCATGGTGGTCGAGATGGCCCAAGCCCCGGCTAACGTGTGGCAGCTTGCTCCTTCCCAATTGTCGTCAGGCGCTTTCCTTCGATACCCGTCCCCAACAAATTCCTCTTCCTCTCTCGACACTTTGGCACGGGCGTTCTCATCGCGACCGCCTTCGTCCACCTCCTCCCGACCGCCTTCGAATCCCTCACCGATCCATGTCTGCCTCACTTCTGGAACGAGGGCTACGCGGCAATGCCAGGATTCATAGCCATGACATCAGTCTTTGTCGTTGTGGGCATTGAGATGTTCTTTGCCTCACGGGGAGCAGGCCACGTGCATTCCACAGATTACGAGACTCTGGGCCTAGACGACCAGCATGCGCACGCCCGCCCAGCTCACAAGAGAGATCACAGCCACGGCAGATTCAGCAACGGTTTGTCGCGGACCAATGGACACATTCCAGGGATTGTTTTGCACGACATTGAGTCATCCGATAACTTGATGGCGGGTCGATCACCATCTCTGTCACTCCCATCTCCGGGGATGCCCAGTATGCCAACTGGTCGCAAGGCACGGAGCTCCTTTGACGAAGACGACGATGATGACTCGGATCTTGACATCACTCCAGAAGAGCTTGGCCCCCAGAATGTGCATGGCCCAGAAGACGAATCTCAGCTTCTTGCACATTCCCACGTGCACAAGCATTCACACACGCAAGACGATCAGCCGGAAGATCCGGCCAAGACTGAAGCTCAGAACAAGAAGTTGCTACTGCAATGCTTGCTGCTCGAAGCCGGCATTCTATTCCACAGCGTTTTCATTGGCATGGCTCTGTCTGTGGCGACAGGCACTTCCTTTGTTGTTCTCCTCGTGGCTATCTCATTTCATCAAACGTTTGAAGGATTCGCACTTGGTTCCAGAATCAGTGCTATTAGATTTCCAGCTGGTTCTCCCAGGCCCTGGCTAATGGCCATGGCTTATGGGACCACCACACCGATCGGACAAGCAATTGGCTTGGCCATACATACTTTGTACGACCCTGCAAGCCAGACTGGCTTACTCACCGTGGGTTTCATGAATGCCATATCAAGTGGGTTACTTTTATTTGCCGGACTAGTGGAGCTCCTTGCCGAGGACTTCTTAAGCGACCAAAGCTACATCACTTTGCAGGGCAGACGCCGATTGCAAGCATGCGCAAGTGTTGTTGGAGGTGCATTATTAATGGCTTTAGTAGGCGCATGGGCATGAGCTCAACAATTTCGATCCGCTTAATGTATATTGGAACCGCCGACCTTGAACTCCATCAGATTTCTGCTTCTTCTGCGGGTGTCGACATATCTCTTACACCCCAACCTTAACAGATTTCAGCCACGTGCACTTCGAATTTATCTCCAATATCGTCGATACCTCAACCTCAAGATCTTGACAGAAGTGCCTGATCATCAAGTCTTGCTGCCTAGCAAGTGTTCAGACACGACAGCCAAAGTAGCTTTGTCAAACCAGTTGAGTAGCTTGTACAAAGACACTTGTGATAAAGACTGTCGATCATGTGTGGTTGGAAGGCGCTGTAGTCGCGCACAAGACAAATGACATGTGTCTCGGGAGAGTACCGGGGAACGCACAACGCAACTCTGTCAAGTCCCAGTGCAAGTGGCACCACGCGTACGTCACAAGTGGTAGGGTAGAGCCGATCATCGCAAACCATTCCATACGATAACATGTCTTTGGGTCTCTCGTGCCAAGCGACTGAGCTGAGACAGGTTGCGTAGTCGCCCTCATATCTGCTTTTATTCAGTCGATAGAAGGGCAGTCGATAGAAGGGCAGTCGATAGGAGGGCGAATACAAATTGGAAAATTGCTCAAGTTCATCTTACTCGGACATTACGGCCTTCGCCACGACTATGGATCCTTTCAGTGCTCTTTCTATCGCCACTTCAATAATCACAGTACTCGAGTTGTCTATCAAGATAATCGTCACAGGGGAGGAAATTCGCAGCAATGGCATGCCTTGTCCCTTCATACTCCTTAAGTAGTACCGGCGATAACACCAATTCATCGCGGCTGGAGCAGAGCTTGATCTTGTCATCAATAGACGTGACAGGGAGATATCTATCGAAGATTTTTTTAATGGACACGGAGCGGTATTTTGGCTTGAGTCATTACAATACGCAACAACGCACGATTGACAATTACAACAATACGAAAAAGAAGTTTGAGGAACTCCTAGCTCTTGTGTCGAAACTTCGAGCTCAGAAGGGATTACTGGAGAACGGAATGCAGGAGGCGACCAGTGACACCAAAATTGTGACGGGTCAAGCTTCACAAGCGCTCGCGGTTCAAACGGGAGACAGTTGGCGGACAGCTTTTGCTTCGGTGCGGATGCTTCAAATATAGAACTTGGAGTAACTTTGTGGCCCTTTTGATGGACCGCTTCACTCACATCCCTAGGTTGTTTTGGGAAGGCTTATTCGACTATCTTAGGATGCCAAATGTTTTACTCCAGATTGAACTTTCTTCAGTATACGAAGTCTAGAGCCTAGAAGCCATTTCCTTCCTAGCTATTTCCTTCAGCTGCTTCTTCAATATCTTTCCTGATGCGTTCTTCGGTATGGCGTCGACGAACTTCACACCTCCTACCAACTGCTTGTACCCAGCTAATCGTCTTTTCATGTAGCCCTGTACTTGCGGCTCACCCAACCGACTTTTACTTTTGACGACGATATACGCCCTTGGAAGCTCGCTCCCTTCCTCGCTGGCCTTCGAGTTTGCACCACCAGCTGCAACCCCAATAACAGCCGCATCACTGATCTCCGGATGCGATAGTAAAACCCCCTCAAGTTCAGCAGGCGCGACCTGAAAGCCCCGGACCTTGATGAGTTCCTTCTTCCGATCAACGATATACCAGAACCCATTCTCCTTCCTCCTCAACGCCACATCACCAGTATGGAAATATCCATCCTCATCCCACGCCAATCGATTCGCCTCAGGATTATTATAGTACCCCTTCACTATCAACGGCCCCCTCACACACAACTCCCCTGCAACATCAAAGTCTGTGATGTCCCTCCCCTCATCATCCACCAGTTTCGCATCATGATTCGGCAGGAACCTTCCTACAGACCCCGTAGGATCATACTCTGGATAATGCAGCATAGTCGCTATACAACTCGTCTCACTCATACCCCAAACCTGATTAAATGGCGCATCATCCCTCAACAACTTCTTATACCTTGCCTGCGGCTCTGCCGCCAACGGCGCAGCACCGACCCACGAATTACGTATAGACTTGAGCGAATACTTATTCGTGAGCGGCGAGTTGATGACGGATATGACCATGGGCGGCACCATATTGGCTTCTGTGATTTGAAAGCGTTCAATGTTGCGCAGCCACGCTTCGAGCTCGAAGCGTCGCATGACGTATGTTTTCATGCCGCTGCGGAGAGGGCTGGTATGGGCGCGTGGTACGTTGGAGACGTGGAACATGGGGGTGCAGAGGAGTCTTATGACCTATTGTCTTGCATCAGTGTTTCTATCATCCATCAAGGGGACGAGGGAGGTTTTGAGGGAAAATAAAGGCTCGTATACCTCATAATCCCTCTCCTTGTACTCCAGAACCATAGTATGCTGTGCAATAAGATTAAAATGCGTCATTTCCACTGCTTTCGGTAATCCAGTCGTCCCACTACTGAACAGTCTCGCAGCAGTCGTATCCCTACTCCTCCCCTCATCATCCCAACGTATCCAATCTCTCTCCCCAAGCATCATCAACGCACGCCAACTCTTCACTCCACCCCATGTCCCCTCCCCTTTGTCAGAAACCGGCACATCAATCGCCGTGTGGTGATCAAACACGAACACGCGCTCACACGGTATACCAGCTTTTTCCGCGGCTTTCAATGCATTAGGTAGAAGTTCGGGTTCAACGAGTATAGCTTTCACATCAGCGATTGTGAAGGCGTGGGTTAGTTCGTAGACTGTGTGGGAGGGGTTTACGCCAGCGAAGACGCCGCCGAAGGAGAGGATGCCTAGGAAGGCGGGGGAGTAGTATATCTCCATTCACTGTCAGTTGGGTAGTTGGATGGTTGGGATGGTGGGGAGGAGATGGCATACATTGTTGAAAGACAGCAGGCATACGCAATCGCCTGCTTTCAAGCCGAGTGAAGTAAAGCCTGCACATAGTTTGCGGGTTAGAGTACGGGCTAGGCGGGAAGATATTGTGCGGGTGGGGTTTGCGGCGTCGGTGTAGATCTGGGGATTTTTGGGTTAGTTTTGGGTACTTCGAGGTGTAGAGTTGGTGGAGTAGATTGTGACCTGGATTTGGACGTGGGCATGAAGGACGTACAGGAATATCTTGGTCATATGTCTGGTCGTCGAACATCCATGATAGTAGATCTTTGGTTGGAATTTCGATGTGTTCTGTGGCTAGGAAAGGCATGTTGTTCACAGGGCAACCGGCCAATGTATGTACCAGGTATCAATGTACAATAGTTCATGGATTTGTTTGTAGGGTTGATCTTAGTTTTGTCTTGGTATCAACATTGACAGATTTACAGTGCACCGAAAATGTTAGGCTGCTTCATCTGTGGTCAGTGTATAGCCGACGCAGCCGTTGGGGAATCAGAGGTGCCGAGGAACGTGGTGTGCGGGGTGCAGCTGCAGGAGCTACCCCGCCAAACCGTCTTTGTAAGGCTGAGATTGACACGACAAGCTAATGCGCTCACTGTAATGAAGACGGAGATGCAGTAAATCAGATATCATCCCATAAATGCTATGACAAGATGGAGTCCCGCCAAAATTGCGTCTTGCTGGAGTCGTGAGATGGGCCGTATCGACTTGCTCCACACATTTCGGTCTCACATCTCCTTCCCTTCTTCCCCCCTCAGCGCCACCCCAATCCACCTAACCGCGTCCAATAATCCCACCATGCAGCAAAACCGGCTGCTCACTACTAAAATTCACAACATCATCCATAACAGCCTTGGTTGCCGGATCCTGGCTCGCCTTGCCAAAAGCCTCGTAGCTCTCAAACTCCACCACCGTACTATACGAATATGGTCCATCTGCATTGAGTTCGCTCACAGTCCAGGACTTGAGACCGTGTGGCTTCCAGGTCTTTTCCACGAAAGGCATGTGGGTGGAGATGTAGTAGTCTTTGTTGAAGGTTGATTTGTCGGTGCGCGGGTAGGCGACTATGACGAGGGCGCCGGACATTTTTGGTTTGGGGGTTATGAGTTTAGGGATGAGATGAGATGGGTGGGTTTTTGGTTGGATCGTGGATGTGAGGAATGAATTGGTTATTGATGTTTTGTGTTAGTTTGCGCTGGTCGGCGAGTGGACTTTATACACTGGGTGGTAGAGCCGATCTACCTAGGTACCCCACTTCGACGTCCTTCCACCCGCCCACTTGCTTACTCTACTCCCACGCTGGACTATGGACCGGGACAATACATAACCCATGATCAGTATGAGAAGTTACCTGATTACTGCGCGTGCACACTGCTAGGATTTATCATGACTGGGCGCAAGCCCGGCATTAATGAACAGCTAACGACATAAGGAGGTTCAACCTCATATCAATGCGGGAAGCACGGGCCGATGGATTAATCATCGCTATTGAGTACATTCCTTGGATAACACCTCGATCAAGGGCACAGATCTGACAGGCACAGTTGCCAAGATGAATTCAATGTGGATTGTCATGAATATACATATGTTGGCCGACTATGTCCGAATCCGCTCATTCGAGCTTAACTGACGTAAGAATAGAGGATATGTGCCTGCATCCGCATACGACTACATAGTTAACACTTTTAAGTCACCAAAATAATGTTTTGTCCCCTTTCCAATCACAGATCAGACTTTTGAACCTCAAAATCCATATCTTGGGCGTCATTCCCGAGCGTCTGAGGAAGATGGCAATTCAGCGTGCGTCGAATATCATCAAGTCGCTTGTTCCTGCTGCTGACCGAGACATCCTTCAAGAACACTGTAGCCTCACTACCGGGCTTCATGTCTGGTCTGGGATCGCCTCGAAACGGTATCGGTACATCGTACCGAAGCTTGGAAATCCCCACACCCACCCAAGTCGTACCTCGACCTTTGGAAAGGTCTCCAACCCTTGCCCATACATACGCCATCTTGCTCATCCCTTCTATCCTGAGGCCAACAACGATATGTTGCTCATTTATTATCTTCGCAGATGCTTTGTTTGTTGCTGATGAAGGTACAAGCGGTTTGTCATCGGGGGGGTAGAACTGGATCGCGGTGCTCGTCCGCCGAGCAATGACCGCTTCTCGAATGACCAAGGATCCCGCTGTGTGTGCGGACTTGGCTGATCTCCGTGTCTTGATGATGCGCCCATTCTCCTCGTGGGTCAAATCGGTGAGCCGGAAACGGAGGTCTTCGTCCAGCCCAGTTGTCGCATCGGGTATGCAGACCGCATCGATGGTGCAAGAGAGGCCGGATTGGAAGAATAGCTGCAGACTCGGAAAGAATGTGTTCGTGGTCCAGTATACAATCTCTAGACAGGTATCAGTGCTGTTACTGGTGTTCTACGACACAATGCTCACACGCACTCTGGTTGATCAACGACCCGGCCCGCGCCAGCTGCTCGTAGCCAGGTGTTGATGGTAGATCGAGAAACTGCGTCACAAGGTAACCGACATTCTCAGTGGTCACCGTTGTCGCGTGCGTTCCTCGTGACTCATCATCTGCTTGGAGGCCTTCACTGAGTGCGTCGATTGTACCGGTTGGGCTGTGGCCGCGACGTCGTATCTCTTGGTGTAGGTCTTCGCTAGAACAGTGGTAATAGTCCATGCACTGCCGACTGAATTCCCTGTGATGCTTGCTTCAAGACGCGGAAGCTGTTGGTGAGTAGAGTATAAGTGTGCGATCTGAAGTTTAGTGTTACGTTGTTGTCGGAAATAGAGATATCAGAATTTGGTGTATGACTGAACTTCAGGCAGCAACAATGTGTGGATTTTATACTAACTCATCGCTGCCTTGTGCGTTTGCTGCTCGCGTACTCCAGCACCTTCACCCTGCGCAGGTGCCGCGCTCCAATAGAGCAAGCAGCACAGTGATGCTGTTTGTACTGGTCACGCTTCTCTCTCCTTCCACGCGTCTTCTGATACTTCCGAAGGCAACAATTGCAGTTGAATCCGCTGAACAACAGGCATACGAGTGACTGAGAGCCCGAGACTGGCGAGTGCTCGGAGCTCTGGCGTCTTTGGTAGGTAGTGTTGGACCCAAGAGCCTCGTCATGTCCGTCTCCTCGTTTGGGTGAACTGACTCAGTCTGCTAGGTGGACTCAGATGGTCTCGTGACCTGCTGTGTGCCCGCTGTGCGCCTGCCTGATACGTCCACCTATCTGTCAAAAAGCCTTGGCGACGGCTGCCACTTCTATGACCTCGCGATACTTCCTATAATTACACATACAGAAACGCCGCAGTCTGATCCTAGTATTGCGTCTCTTTCCCGTCGTTGCTGGACATGGCGCTCGCCGCGTAAGCTCAGTAGAACAGCCAGAATTCCATCTGTACTTACACATACACAGGCAAGCTGTCGGCGACCCCCCAAGCGGTAAGACTGTAGGCGCTAGCAAAGGGAAGGAGCGTCTTACGTCGGAGAGGCAGTCTCCCCAGTTCCTCGACTTGTCACCCGGTATAGAGACACCCAGATGAATTCTATGGTGAGAAGGGAGCTAAGCGGTCTACAGAAATTCGAAACGCCATATATGGCTTCGCTGCCGATCATACGGAGCATTGGCCAGTAGCACCACACCTGTCCAAATACTGTGATAAAGACGAGATCCCATAGTATGGGGCTCTGGGTATCAATATGTTGTCGGCCGAACGCGACAGCGACTGGAGTCTTGCGCCAAGTCTTGAACTTAAAGGAAACATGAAGCCCTATGCAGACCGGCTATCGCAGTTCTTCGCACTCACCCAAGTTTGTCAGCAAATTCGAGCAGAGTACCGTCCGATTTGGTTCCTAAATGCTTGCTTGCGGGTCAAATTTGAAGAACTACACAAATTTGTCACTACTTTCTTCCCCAAGAACTCGGCCTTCAAGTATACGCCTAAGCTCTTACAAACCTCTTGGACGCATGGGTCGAGCGACATCAAAATACCGTTAGACATTACGACATTGTTTCAGCTCCATGCCAACCGTGGAGCTTTTCGCTGTGCATTCTTGCCGGCCGTGTTCACAAGATGCTGGGATGCTAACAAAGTCTGCAACTTCTGTATCGAACAATACTGCCTCGATGAAGACGACGGAATCGATTCGGACGATAACTAATCGTACTATAGATGCGAGTGCCCGCCGAGCGTTTTCTATTATAATTGGAGAGAACCCCACGTTGATCACATGAGTTATTTGGATATTCTTCGCAGCTTTGTACACCATAACAACGCCGCCTGGATGCAGGAGGTACGCGGGAACAAGGTCTCGGTCTATTGGTATCCTGCCCGCAAGATGAACGAAGCTACATTCAAACTCGTCCACACAAAACCCGTTCGACTGTATTCAAGTCCTCTCGCTCTAGCCCAAGATCTACTACAGAAGTGGGGACTTTTCAACTTGGAGCCTGCTTGGAAGATCAACTTTGTACTTGTGTACCAAAAGAAGAATACGATGGTCGACAATAATGTCTCTATGAAGAGCACGCTAATTCATGAAGTCACGGTGTTAAGATCACCCAAAGTGCTCGACTAATGGATTTCAATATCATGGCGCATCAAAGAGTGATAGGTCCTCTTCTGGTCATTGCCATGATGGAGTGACTATGGCCCTCCTCTGGCATCGATGGACACGTGGATGATACGATCACGGCAGCGCGGCATCTTACTAGCCTCAAGAGACTTGCAGTTACCAGACTTCATCAATCTGTCGGTGCACAAATGTTTATAGCAATGTACGCTGAGAAAAATTACTGTACAATCAATCATGTCCACCACATCAATTCGTGATCCTCCCCTAGCAACAACGGCCCGAAATCTCACAACCCTCCCAACCAACCCCCATCCCCCCAAAACCCACCTACAACAAAGCAACCTCCCCCACCAACCCCACCAACTGCTCACAAACACTAACATGCGGACAATGCCCCGCATCCAGCGTCCTAACATCCACTCCTCCTTCCCCCCTACTCTCCACCAACCTCCCAATCAACTCCCTCTGCCTCTCCGGACTAATAATCACATCCCGCTCACATACCACATACGTAACCGGCGTACACTTTCCCCCCTCAGCAGGCGCATACGCCAAGCTCGTAACTTTTTCCTCAAACGCCTTTGCAGAGTGTGTGCGGATGGTGAGAGCAAGGGGATACGCGTCTTCGAATGGGATATCGTTGAGGAGTGCGGGGGCAAAGGTGAGGGCGTCGAGGTGCATGTAGCCGTCTATTGGGGTGGGGAGGTAGCCTGGGGGTTGGGGGAAGGCTTCGTGTTCGTTTTGGTGGAGGAGTGGGATTACGGCGGTGAGGTAGATTATTCGTTTGATGGGGAGGGAGGTGAGGGCTTGGGTTGTTGGGATGCCGCCGTAGGAATGGCATAGAACCTGTGATGTTGTGTTTAGTTTTTTTGCTTTTTCTGCTATCTTGAACGTTTAGAAGGGTGAGAACAGCGGGTAAAGTGGAAAGGGAAATCGTTATTTCCTAGGGACCTTCTCTCTCTTTTTTTTGTACATCAACCAGCAGCAGCAGCAGCCGCCAGGAATCTCACTGATTTCTTTCCCTTCAACTAGAAGCCACTCATTCTTTCATTCGGATGTGACTCCAGGTGTCACACACAGAAAAGAAAGGTCTTTGACTAGTAGTCTTTTTCGGATTTCTTTTCCTCACTTCACCTCACACAAATCAAATAGCCCCCATGTTTGAAAGAAAAAACGCATAAGGAAAAAATATAAAACTCACCACAACACCCCTCCCCATCCCAATCAACCCCTCCACAGCCCTCCTCACCACATCAGCATCCTCCATCATCCCCGCAGGCCCCAACGACGCTACCCTCACCCTCGTACTCGGCAACTGCACTACCAGTGCCGGAAACCCCTTTTCCTTCAATGCGTCTACAAACTCCGTGTAGAATGTCGGGGGGCAAAAGGATCCGGGGACTACGAGGATTGTTGGATTATTGGGTTTGGTTTTGGGGGTGGGGGTGGTGGTTGCCATGGTTCGTTTATACGAATAATCCAGGGGGGGGGGGGCGGTCGAATGGTAAGGCAGGGGTGTAGTATAGGGGAAACGTCTGTCTCTGTGTGTGTGTGTATAGTAGTAACCGAACCGATGAAAACCAATTAATCAATCAATCAACCACTGTGTAAATCAACCCCAAATACACAGTGTAAACCCACCAACGTTACTTTGAACAACCCAAAAATCCACAGAACCCAGATGAGCCTCCCCCCAAAAAAAAACTTAAAGTGAAGCAGGAGGAAATCAGGAAAAGAAGCAGTAGCAGCAGCAGCAGCAGCAGCAGCGGGCAAAGGGGACAACCTTTTCAGAAACTATATATCCCACACACGGTAAGTTGAGTCCGGTTATCCAAATCCATATTTACCGAATTAGAGCTTCGAAAGTTTGCCGTAGAGTTAGACTGAGACTAAACCATAGTTTTCCCCCCCACCCCTTTCCCCCGCTCCTAGGGTTCATGTGACTGAACTTAGTACACGACACTATATTACAGTCTAGCCTGGGGAAGAAATCCGGGGTTCGGCCAAGCCAGGCTAATTCGGAGAGGCCTCCGTTGGCACTTTGTTTTCGCGCGTTCGGGAGAGAGTTTTCTGGCCAGACAAGATCACACACCAGTCTTGTTACAAGACTCGACTCGATAATTTACGACGCAGTAGACTAGTACAGCCGGGTTAGATGTCAATGTTTATATTACCCCATCCATGTAATCGCTGAATACAAAATGCAATATGCAAAACAAAACAAATGCCGCTACCTATGCAGATTAAAACCATATATGTGAAGATGTTGATGATACCAAGTATATACAATGCAATCTTTTCTCCAATGCTCAGTTGCTTCAACCCGTATTTCCCAAGTCTTTCCATTCTGGCCCGAAACGTTCGACTGTCATCTTGCTGTATGCTCTCTCAATGTCTATCGTCGATACGCTCCCTGCTGCTGTTGCGCATTCCTCGCCGCTTGCGCCTGGTCAAAACTCGCTCCATAAGCCTGCGTGACCGGCATCTGCTGCTGGTACCCCATGCTACCCATACCGTGTGGACTCGCCTGCGGAAAGTACTGTTCTTGCGGGGTTTGCGGGCTCGGCGAAACCCATGCACCGGGAATGTTCATTTGTGGGGTCGCGGCCTGCTGTGGGAAGTACTGCTGCTGCTGGAACATGAGCGGACTAGGTGTAGTATATGCCATGCCCTGCATTCCCTGAGGGGTCCCCGGACCAGTAGGCACACCCATGACACTAGGGGCGCCCATGACGCTGGGTGCCCCCATGACGCTGGGTGCTCCCATGACGCTGGGTGCTCCCAGGACGCTAGGAGCGTAGTTACTCTGGGCCATAGCGTACTGCTGTTGCATGACTTGCTGTTGCTGCTCCATGTATGCTCGCTGACGCTGCTGAGTCTCCATCATCTGGCGATGCTGGGCCTGTAATGTTCGCCTATCAATCTCTGCTTGCATGACCGACGAGTGGCCTTGGCGATTCGCTTTCGCTGCGGCCTTTTCCTTTTCACGAAAGTCAATGTAGCCAGTCAGGCCCGTGGGTGCGGGCTTCTGCAACTTCTTGGGTTGCTGCGACATGTCGAGCAGAGGAGTATTGGTCAGACGCGCTACTTGTTCTTGCTCACGGGCGGTCAGATTGGTCGGTCGCTGATCGAGAAGCATTTCTGCGCCACGAGACTGAGGGCGGCTGAGTGGTCGACCCAAGGGGCGGGGCCCCGGGGAACCGCCTTCTGGACTGCGTTGAAATTGGCTCCAGTCTCCAGACCGTGATCGTCCGAATGGAGGAGTGTGCGACTTGCTTCTTCCGTGGCCGTACATGAGAGCGTGTGGCTGCTGCGAAGCACGATGCATGACCCACTCTTCTGGGTCGAGCTTCTGCTTGTCTGGCTGTGGCGGCGACGCCATACCGGGCTGCCACGGTACCTTGCGTGAGTCATCGATTTGGGGGGAATGCGAACCGCTCCGCATATGCAACGCGGCACTAGGGGTACTCCGTCCCGAGATGTATGATTGACGTCGCTGCTCATTCGGTGTGGTCGCGAGATTTTCCTTCGAACGTGAAGGACCGTCATGCAGCATCTGTGTCATTGTGCCACTAGTGCCGGGTCGCTTCTCGTCAAACCCCAGGGCATAAGTAGGACCAAAGTCAAAACTAGGCACGTTGGCTGGAACCGGTGCGCCGTCACCACTCGTGATATACGTTCCCTCTGCGGTCAATTCGGCCTTGGGCTTGTAATTAGGATCTCCAACGATTTTAAGAATGCCGCTTCTTGGCCGATCCTCCCTCCTGTCCGGAAGCCTGCGCGGGGGCGGCGCTGGCTCTTCACTAGCCACACTAGCATAGTCGGGCTCAGACGAAGCAATGGTATCACCATCGTCGTAGCGGCTGCTGGAGGTGCTCTGTTGCCGCAATAGCGCGGAATTGGTATATTCAAGAGCATCGAGGGCGTCGGGATCGACTACCTCGTTTCGTAAACTGTCGAGACTTGAGCTTTTGGTCGAGCGGGTGTCATCCTCATAGAGGGCTAGGGGGGACCGACCTGGTACTGGTTTACGTTGAACACTCCCGCTTTCAGGGCGCGGGCGATATGGGAGTTCTTGACTCGGTGATGCTTGTGGGAATTCAGTGTGCTCTGGGACAGGTGGAGCTATAGACTGATACACTGTCTGAGGCTGCACAAACTCCGAGTGCTCAACGTACGGTGACGCAGGTATCGTAGACAGTCGGTTGCCCGAGTTGTTGTTGGATGGTGGAGGCCGAGCATTGGCATTCAGATACATCGGTTGATGATCTCCATATCCGTTGTAATCGCCACTTCGTCGGCTGTGAAGACTCTCTTGGCTCCTCCATGCAGCGGCAGCCCCAGCGGCCGCGATGCCAGCTGGAAGAGAGGTGTGGGTTGCATCGGCCATTTGATGGTAGGTGGCGGGGTCGACATCTGCGTTTGGCATCATAGTAGTCGGCACGTTGGGGCGGACCGGAGGTTTCTGATTCGCAGCATGTGCATGTACTGGCGGAAAATCGATGGAACCTTGAGGTGGCGCAGAGAGGTCTGTTGGTGGTGGTGGTAGATTTTGGGGTTCATGGGTGGGGCTTTCATCGTTGTCGTTCGGCTCATATGATTGAGACGTACGACCGTTGTTGCCATTGTACATGCCATGCACAGGTGGCGTTGGTGCGCGATCGTCCTCATAACCGGCGTGGTTCGGTGCTCGCTTCGAGGCCGTTGTTTGATATTGGTGCTGGCCATTGATCTGCTCAGAAACTGATCGCTGATGTCGGGGGGTGGCAAATGGCGTCGTTGCCGGTGCTGTTCCGACGCGTCGTGGCTTTTGAATATCGAGGTCCAACTGTGCATGCCGTGTTGGAGAGGATTGGCGCGTGGAAGGATTCGAACGTATGGAAGCACGATCCTCGAATCTCGTGGTCCGTGTTGAAGTGAAGCCTGCGCGACTAACTGTATTCCTCCGGCTTGCCCTACTATAGACGGAATCGGTATCGGGACCGACCGACATGCGAGTCGAAGTCAGGTCCTTCAACTGCTTTCTCCACTGACGCTCCGACCAGCTTGCACTGCCATCAGTGTTGATCAAGCCGACAACGTCCCACATCTCCAAGTAGCCGTAGCGGCGGTCTGAGGGCATGGCAAACATCAGACCGCGTGCATCTAGGACGTCTGCAATGAGCTTCTTCGGCCGCCCATAGAGATTGAAAGTGTCGTAGACGGGGAAGAGGTACTGGAGCATGATCTCGAAACCTGACAAAGCTGGACGTGCCTCTGGCATGACAAAGACGAATCCTTCTGTTGTGCTTTCCGGGTTCGAATGAACTGTGATCTTACCCTCGATCTTGACCAGAGTGGACTGGTCGATGAGCGGCTTCGATTGTGGGTAGATTGCGTAGCAAGAGTAAGCATCCTTCACCGTAGCGATGGCTTTTGTCTTCTTGGTAACCTTCTTGGTGTCGTAGAATTTGATGTCGCCCTTGAGCACTGTCGGACGCTCATAGGCATTTGTCTTCTTTTGAATCTTTTGCAGCTTCTGATACTCTTTCTGGTCTGGGGGAGACACAACGCACCAACAACGGCGCCAGGGCGTTCCTGCTCCGAAGCGAACGCGGACCCAGTCCTCGTACTTGTGGCATTGCCTGTCCAAGATAGTGCGAATGTTGTTTAGCGTTTTGCCCTTTCCCGCGATCAGGGCACCCGTATATGCCTCTTGCAGCGTTGTGTGCTCGTACATGGCAAGACGGATGCCAGCAGTCCATTGGGTAAGCGCGTGGTAGGAATCAAAGTGAAAAAGATACTTGTTGCTGGCCGCAGTCGAAACACTAAGTATGTTGTCGAGTTTCTTGCCATCTTTCAGGGTCATAGATGGCACCTGGATCTGTTAGCACATTGAAGCAACGCGATTAACAGTAGACTGACCATGTGCAGTGCCGCATCTGTCAAGTTGATGAAGGTTGGCAGCACCTCGGCGTCACCGCCGGCCTGGTCAAGCGCACTCGCGTCCCATAGCGAGAGAATGGTGCCCACGAGCTGGACAAAGTACTCTTGCCATTTCCGATCCGGGGCGGGTCGGCCACCTGCATTGCTGTTAGTATCGCAGACCTGGTATACTCTAGCAGAAGCGCCCTACGCGTATCGGTGTCGTGAAACTTGAGGAAATAGCCCTCTTGATAGAGTTTGTTGGAGTGGCTGTTGAGGAAGGTGAAGATGCGCTGCAGTTCTGGCAGTGTGTCCTGGCTGACCTCCATGACGGGGGGCTGGTAGGTCTGAATCATCGACATGGGACGCTGTGAGGCGCGTGAGTCAGAGCGTTCGCGCTGGAACGGCTGCGACTGCGACGTATTCCGCTCGTGATTGTACGAGTCCAGAGCCGTAGCTGACTGGTTGTATGAGGCCGAAGACGGCGGTTGCTTCGTGGTGGGCGACGCGGGGGCGGGCGATGCTGGGCCTGGCGAGGCGCCAGCAGAGGGAGGATTCTTCTGCAGATGGACATTGCCGCCCCATTGTGACATGAAGGAGAGGACTGTGGGCGGGCGAGGACGCGACATTAGCCAATGGTTACCAAGACGCGGTGGTGAGGTGTGGCTGCAAGCGAGGGAGGAGAGACATGGAGGAAACGGGGGCGTAGTGTACCTCTCTTTGGACGACCCATGGTGGGCAGGGCAGGAGCAGTCGAGGCTCAGATGTGTGCGCGGCAGGTACGATGGTGTCCAGAGGAGAGAGAGAGAGACACACACACACGGCAAGCGCTTACGACACGCGGTCGTGGATGCTCGATGGATGTGCGGTCTGCGAAGGCCACGGAGACGGCCGGCTGCAATTTAGTCTGCACGTGCCGAGGGAGAATTAGGTACGCTCTCGATAGCGAGTGACTGGGGCGCAGAGCGATGGGGTTATTGGGGGGAGCGTGGTGAGGGCGGGTGCACTTGGGGGGGCAGGAGTGCAGAGCGAGTGCGTGGTCGGCGGTGGAGTAGGGTGGCAGTAGTCAGAGCAGTCGTATTGTGGAATTGCTGGGCGCACGCGCGCCGCCGACAGGGGTCGATGAGCAATGACGACGAAACATGGGGACAGCCCGGATCGCCGCTTGATCGGCCGCCGGCGTGGACTCTGTGCTAGACCAGCTGCGAGGCCGCACGGGAGGCCGTCTTGTTTCAGGGGAGAGAACGGCTCGTTCGTCTCATTCTGCACAGCTTCAGTACAGCCTCAGTACAGCCTCAGTACATACACCTCGCGCACAACACAAGGGCAGCCCGTCCACTGCGAGGCCGCGCGTGCGGATCAGCTTCCCCATGCAGGGCGTCCAGACTCCATGATGCCCACCGCGCTTGTTCATTGGCCCCGTGCATGTCTGCGTTGCGCGCATCCATCGCAAAAGGCGCCGTACTAGACGCATCTTGGTCGAGCGCTGTTGGTTGCGGCCCGCCCGGCACCTGGGTCTGCTCTTCCAGGCAGTGGATGATGATTCGACCTGCGGCGGAGCTGCTTGGCTGTGTTGTTGGCACGAGGGCGAGGAATGCGGAACGTGGAAACCATGGAAACCCTGTCACTTGATACTCGTACGCTACCGTAGACGGCAGAGTATAGAGGACAGTACCTGGTACCGCCAGCGTCTGCAGCCCTGGTGATCCTTGCCATGGAACATGCAGCGAACCCTCAGATAAAACATGGAAGTCTAACCGACGACGCCCTATATGCACGGCACATACTTTTCGTTTCCCATGTTGCGCCACACCTCATGACTCTGTGATCACAGCTTATAAGAGGTCTACATTCCAGCAAGACACTGCAATATAACCGGCTATCTTACTTGGCCAACTGTGCCTCCGAGTACCCTGGCCTGGCCAGCATGCTGAGCCTGTAATCCAACGCAGGAGAGGTTATATTCGGCTGCCAGTGCCGGCGATTGGACTGCAAGGGTGGGACAGCATGCACACGGTATGTATGGGACGAGACGAGGATTGGATCTTGGGTCCGTTCAAACTCAATCTTGTGCTCAGCATTGTGGATTGGTGGAGATGCCGCCAGGGCTGCATGCACTGTAATCCCGTGAGCACGTGATGCCGGTCGGAGTTGTCCTGCACTAAGCCCAGGTCAGCTAGCCAGAACGCGTCTACCAAACAACGTTCAATCGCGTCAACATGCACACCGAGCATTGATGATAAAGTCCCAGTCGTTCGTTTGCAACAGTCTAGGTGCATTGCTGCCATCGCGTGCTCTGGAGATTTCCATCCCCAACCTTGTTTGATTGTGCGGAAAACCACACTCGCCTCAAAGCCCGCCAAGGTTCGTGCGCAACTCCGCCGTGTTGTTTGCTGCTCAAGTCTCATGCAAACATACATAGACACGACCTACACCCGCCTGTTTAGTCGCACTCGACCTTCTCAATACGTCGACCATGGCGCGCAAACGCAAAGCCTCCGAACTCCAGGCACCGAGTACAGACAGTGCACCGGCGCATGAACGCAGAACGGTCGACTGGTCTACCATTGACCAGCGCAAAGATTTTGACGGGTTCAAGATATCGATTGTCAAGCTGAAACCAAACAAGGAAACCAACAAGCCGGTCAGCAAGAAACGGAAGACAGCCAAAGCTAGTAGAGCAAGTGAGGTGTACAAGGCAGCGCCGCTAGGTGCCGAAGTCTCACAAGACAATCCGTTCCCAGAGACAGATCTTAGTGAGGTCTACTGCAAGATTGAGCCTGCGCTCGAGTGGGAGAGCACTCAGCGCTATCGCAAATTCACGAGTATGGTACCCCACTACCGGCTGGTCGCTTTTCAGACGCGGTCTAGAGTCCATTGCTGACATCATCCCAATAGTCAGCGGCGAAGCCTTCGAGGTCAACCAGTTCGTGCTTATCAATAAGGGCAAAGACTCGCACGACACCCCAGAAGCAATTGAAGAATGGGTTGCCAAGGTCCTTGAAGTGCGCGCTGGAGATACACAACACGTGTATCTACGCGTGTACTGGGCATACCGACCAGAGGATCTCCCTGGAGGTCGACAGCCACACCATGGAAAACACGAGCTGATTGTCAGCAATCACATGGACATCATCGATGCTCAATGCGTGAACGACGCTGCTAGTGTCATCTACTGGGATGACAGTCCAAACCAAGCCGAATTCCCCGCACCGGAGCAACTATATTGGCGGCAGGCCTTCGACGTCAACAAGAAGAAAGGCTCCTTGATCACCGTGAGTTCCTATCCCCAGCAGTCGACGCGATCACTAACAAGTCACAGAAACTGAACACGTACTGTGTCGACAAGAAACCCTCGAACCCTGACGAACCACTCTTACAATGTCCCTCATGTTCTGGGTATCTACATGCGAATTGTCTCGAGGAGCGTGCTTTGGAAGACATACACGCAGAGCGTCAGACGCAGCAATCAAAAGGTTCTTCTAAGAATCAGCGCGCGAAGAAAGACAGTTACGAGACCGAGCTCAGCATAACAGACACCAATCAACCCCGCTTGACCGTCACGAAAATACAAAAAGGCAAGAAGACAGAAGCATGGGAAATCAACATTCACTGTCTCCTATGCAAAGCCCTCATCGCTCCCGCAAACGCAGACGCGCCCAACCCCGAAACACCCGCTGCCCAAATCGTAGACGACGAGGAGGTAGAAGAGGAAGAAGCAGATACGACAGTTACTCCCGAGGCTGGTAGTCCCGGCGCCCCACTCGGTGAGGCTCACCTAGCCATCGGTAATATCCCCACAAGTGCCACCGCCGCATCCGCATCCTCCATAACAACTCAGGGTGAGAATCCACCATCCAGTTCTCCCCCGGCGAAATAGCTGCTAAGTCTAATCCCCCAGCACCACGCGCCCGAGGCCGACCTAAAGGCTCGAAGAACAAGACTCGGGGGCGACTACCAAAAGTCAAGATAGAAGAGGTGGTTGATGATAATGATGATGTGCTCAGTCTAGACCGCCAACAAGAATATGAGTATGGACCAGAACGCGTCAAAGAAGAACTCATTGCCGCAGACGACCCTATATCAGCAGCCAAAGACACAGCTGTGTGTCAAATTACACCACCAGCGCCACCCCCAGCCTCTGTTTCTCAGTCTGTCGTTCGCTCCGTCAAACGACTACTCTTTATAGCTTGAAAAGAGCATTTCCTCAGCGACAGACGAATTTGTATATTCTTCTTTTTTTTCGATGCTATAGTACCAAAAGATACCCTTATATCGCTCTTCAACATCGTCTTTTGCAAACAACAAATGGCCATGTGGCCGGGTGTTTGAGCGACGTAACGGCTGCTGCATTGGGTTCCGATCTGGTTTCTGGTCCATGATTGGCGGGGAATTTCGCAAAATTTCCAAACGTTACATCTAGAAGGTGTGTGTGTGTGTGTGTGTGTATGTGTAATTTTCCTTACTCCAGGGAACATACAAAACAAAAAGAACAAACAATAGCAAGGTAAAGCACACCAACAGCAACAGCACAAGTCTCTTGCGTCCCTATTGAATATCAAAACTAGAATTACATGGTTTGACTCGATCTCATTTTACACAGATTGGTCGAACTAGCAGTATCTACATCATTAAATCATTTAAATAATGCAATATCCTGCTAAATAAAAATACAAATGAATTCACAACACAGGGAAAGCATATATGTAGAAACGCGAGATACAATGGTAATAGATTCTCCTTTTCTTTCTCCCCCCTTTTTTTTCTATCTCGCAAAGACATAAGAGGTCATCATAGTTGGATATTGTAGCTAGCTGTTCTTTGTGTCTTGCATTGGACATTGACATTACTCCACAAGTCCCAATCTATATAGGGACCCCATCCATCCATCGGAATCATGCTTCTAACACGATCGACGACGAAGAAGAAGTAAAAGACTAGAAAGGGCGCATGTATGTATGGGTATATCCACCCCCGACCGCAGAACAAAACTCCCTACGCCCGATTTCGCCCCCCTCCATGTGAGAGAAAAAGAATGAAACGCCATCGCTGGATGCAGTAAAAACAAACAAACTGTACATACTACCAGCCGGGGAATCGATAATCATCGCTGCTGGTCTCCGTACAAGAGAAAAAAACCCGCAAGCACATGACACCGTCCGTAAAACTTCGTGTCATGCTTCCGGTCTCATTACCCCCATCTCACCCTTGCCCCTATCCTCCACCCCTTTGCAAATCTTCTCACTTCCCATAGAACCATTTACCGTGCACCGTCCCTCAGCGCAACCAACTTCGCCTTGGCAATCTTCATCCTGACAATCATCCTCACTTTATCCCCACCACTGCGCTCTACCTTGACCAGCCCGGTCTTGCCACCGCTATACGCACCCGCACCGTTCGGTTCCAGACTCTGCCTCTTCAGAGGCCGATCATCTTCTGGTGGTGCGAGCTGCTTCCTCTTCATGTTTGACTTCTTGTTGAGCTCCGCAAGGAAACTAGACGGCGCACGAAGTTTTACAATCTTGCTCTTCTTCTTCGATGGCCTAGGTGCTGCTGTGGATGACGAGGCGGCAGGGCGCGCGGGCGGAGCTACACTGGGCCGGGGAGAAGGCGCGGGTGTATTGCGTGGCGAAGGCGCTGCGCTCGGTCGTGGAGATGGTGCGGCACTGGGACGCGGTGATGGGACTGCGGAACCATTCGCATTCTTAGTGCGAATTTTGAGCTTGGGTGCTGGTAGGGGGATGGGCGACTGGATGGCGGGAGGTGTGGCGATGGCGGCTGGGACGCTGATCGGAAGTGGCCGTGCTGGTGCTGCCTTTGGAGCAGCAGGTTTGGGCAATGGGATTGGTGTCTGCGTAACCGGCGTTGGTGCTGGTGTTGCCGTCTTCTTGGGCGGAGCCATGGTCGATGGTTTGAGTGGTATATCTGGTGACGATGCGCGTGAATCATCCCGGACGATAGGCGAAGGCAATGGCGAAGCCTTGGTCGACGCCGGGACAGGAGACGCGGCCTGTACAGCTGGTGACATGATGTTGTGTTGACCCTTGAACACTAATGGGGTGTCAGTAGCAAGTGACGGGGACGCAGCAGGAGACGCAGCTGCAGGCTTCGTCTTGATCCCACCAAGCTTGAGAGACAACTTCGGAAGTGGAACAGATCGCGGTGGTGGTGGAACAAGCGGCTCGACCGGTCGTGGCACCGGTTCGGGGGGCTGTAACGATCGCACTGGTTTTGTACGAATCTTGTCAGTCTTAGAAAACCGTACTCTTGCTTTCCCAAGATGCTCCGCCCTCCAATAGCGGGGATATTTCAACTTTACAATCAATTTGTTCCGCTTCAGATGGTCAAAGACCATGTCGCAAAAGTCCACAAGCTCTGACATGTCGCTGGTAGACAGAGTCGTGGACTGCAAGGCACTCTCCATGACGAGCCGAAGAGTCTGATTGTCCTGCAAATCACTTTTGAGCCCTCGCAGGGCACCAGGCAAGTTCTGACGGGCAAGTGCAGAGGCTCGCTCTACACTACCAGCATCTTCGACAACCAGGGTGTCTGACGAGGCATCGTTGGTCTTCTCTGGCATCCAGATGTCACCAGTGGCGATTTGACCAATAGCCACGCCAAAGATGCGTAACAATTGCTTGCGGAAGTAGGGTGAGGGGTCCGACCGTAACTCGTGTATCATGAATCTCAGTACAGTATCCTTACGGAACATACCCAACCGAACGAGACACTCCCAAGCCTTCAAACGAACGTTGTCGGCATTGCCAAGCTGAGCGTATTGCAGGAACTCCGATGGTTTGAATGGCGTTACTCGATGCAATGTAAGCCGCATCGCACACTCCATAGCAGTTGTGGTATAGATGTTCTGATATGTGGGTATCCATTCATCAAGGCGTTGGTAGCGTGTGAGCTCTCCAATGGCTTTCTCTTGGAAACGTAGGTCCGCAGCCCACTCTGAAGGGCTCAGATCGTCATTGTTGTTCTTGGTACTGATCATACAGTCCGCCAGACAGCGCATCAGCGTCGAGATGTAGTAATCGTCGCTGTAGTCATTCCCACGATTGTCATTGTACTGTACCACGTCGAGCAGGAAGCGCTTTGCCTCCATAGGAGCTCTGCCATCCTCACCTCTGATCTTGGCAATAGCTTTGGGAATGGCGCACTGTATGAGGTACGAGCTGCGGTCAGTGAAGTCGTTTGACCGGGTCATTGGAGATCCTGGAATGCAGAAGAGCTCGCGAAACGCCTTCTTCAAGTGGAAAAGTCCGACCCATTGTGTTCGTTTTAGAGCACTTTGTGCCATTACTTCAGCTGCCATCGTGCGAATGCCATGGAAGTACCGACTATCCATCAAGGTTTTGATGAGGAAGGTCGAGATGAGCTTGTGGCCTTCCTTTTGAGCCAGAAATTGGATTGACTCGGCTTGCGCAACAACGTCCTTGTCTTGTTGGAGCTGAGAGACGTACATGTACGATGGCATATCGTTTATGACTGTCTTGCAAATCCATTCGAAATCTGCATCAACCCTAATCCACTCGTAAGCTTCTTGCTCCTGCTTTGCTTCATCTTCGGCAGGCCAGTCGTCTAGCCGCCACCCAGCATGCTCTTCTGGGGTAGTAAAGAGATCTCCTAGCATGTAGAAGGTGACGTCTTCCTGTGTTTCGCCTGAAGCATCCAGACCTGCAGCTGCCGCCATACGTTCCTTGTTCAGGCGGTTCCTCTTGAGTCGTTTATACTTTGTGTTATACGGAATTTCCACTTTAACGCTGGCCGAGTTGATGTCAACAATGTGTTCGTAAGGCGTACCATCCGCTTCGTGAATTCGAATAGTCATTGGGCCTACAAATGTTGGATAATCTGTGCCTGACCGAAGGTCGTGTGCTTTCTCTTTTGCTTCACGCATGAAATCGTCAGACGAAAGGCCATTTTCAATGCGCGTTATCGAGGGCTGAGCTTGCTCTTGCGTAATCTGGAGCTGAACGACCTGTTTCTTCTTGTTGAAGGATGGAAAACACTGAAAGATCGGGCACCCAGAGCCATAGACCCATTGCGCGAAGAAAGATTCCAGCTTCTGGTGGCCAACCTTTTCACAGATGTCCAGGAAATCATCTGTGGCGATGGCACCATTGGAATATTTGCCTTGACGAGCATTGAACAGCATGCGATAGAGACACCGATCAACGCCATTCTTACCGCTCTGCTTGACGAGGCGATTATGAAGGATTGAAAGGACCATCAGTGATTTGAGCTCCATAAACTCTTGTTCAGCTGGGTCCAACCGCAAGTATTCGCCGAGATGCTGTAAAGAGGGTCGTTTCTTATCCATCTGGATGACTTTGTCAACCATGAGTTTTTGTCGAAAGCGCCAATCGTTTCGTCCAAAGAGTTCTCGTAGATAGAGTTCAGCCATGAACCATGACCCGCCGACTATGATCCAATAGTCCTCTGGATTGTGCGCGACAACATCAACACCGATCCACTGACTGGCCACAGCATGGACCAAGACCCTAGTGGTGTGCTCGAGCGGCTCCCACACAGTCTCTGGGAACAGTAACCGGGAACTACATATCGAGAAAGATGCTGCATGTGTTGTATCGCACTCCAAATCATCCACAAACGCCAGCTTGTATGCGTTACCAAAAGCATAACTCTGGAAGCGTTCCGTGAAAGTATCCAGAGCTCGTGCAAGTATCATACCGCTATTGCGGACCTCGTCCTCCTTTCCAGGCAAACAGAAAGCGTGCACTTTAATTGCGTTCTCTCCCAGTCGTTCGTCATCCACAGTGTCACGGTATTCGGAGAGGTCAACATGCTGGAATGGGCCGATAACGAATCCGATGTGTTGGGGGAGCACTGGGTTTTCGCCGCAATCGAAACTCGCAGTTTTCCGCGAAGCATCTGTAGGGTCAACAATCTACATTTTGTCAGCATGGATTGCCACGATTCAGGTGTACAACTCACGTCGTCCGTCAGAGTACCTGAGCAGATGACCTGCATCTCCATAGCCTTCTCTTCCTCAGACAGATCCATCTGGTCATCGTCTGCATCAAGCATAACGCTATCAGCTTTCTCGACGCCGTCCGTCGCAGCCAGCGCGTCTGCTACCTGTCCACGCGCATTCTTGCTAAGCGCATCCCCCAATGTTCTTGGATAGCGGATGGAAACTTCGAAAAAAGTCCTTTGCTCGCCATCATCAATGCATGGAAACAAGCATGACGCTGTGCCCGGGAAGGGCGAGTTGCGCGTGTAGGCGTGTGGGAAGCGCAGGTCCCCGTCCTCGATTCCAGCAAAGTGTATGGCGTCCCGAAAGTCGTTCAACTCGTATTCAATCTCGAGCTTGAATGTAGCGTAGAAGATGCCCTGCGCATCGTCTGCCATGCCTGCCTCCGATGGCTTCACTTCGCGGACCTTGACGCTTTCGGGTACGTAGATGATGAGCTCATCGTCGCGCTCCTCGATGTGGCGTCTTATTCGGTTTTTAATGTGATGGTACTGCCCCAGGCCATTGCCAGGATATAGGGTCAGGTGCTGGTGCAGATTCGAGTATTTGAAGGCAGCCCTTTGCCCGTCAATCTTGATGTTAGTCGGTGTGAGCTGCCGGCAGTTGAGCGAAATCTGGCGCAATTGCGGTTTATCGGGCTGGATTTCGAGCGTGGTACGGCCCTTGACCTGGCGGGGAGCAAAACTGAGGTCGAGCTCCAGTTGCTGTCGATTGAGGGTGAAGGAGTCGCCCATCGAGGCATCGTCCGCCATAGCGGCTGGCTCGAAGGGCGCCATAGTAGGCGACCACAGGCGATCCTGCTCCCGGTATGTCGGCCGTCGTGGTGGTGGTGGTGGGGTTACGTGGTGCAGGTGGAGGTTGACGTCGAGGCTGCTGGGCGATGCGCGTCGTCGGGAAGTCGCGACAACGCTTTAGCGCAAGTGAAGGCCCGTGCGCCGAATAATCTGGGGCGCCACGAGTTCCGCAGCTTCATCGACGTCACTTACTTCACTGCACCAACACGGCGATTGCGAAACAAGGGAAAGGATCTAAAACTCCTTCACTTTTGGCAAAATTACAACTAGCTCTAGTCTCAATCGAATATTCTGTCATAGATCACAAGCCCAGTGCATGTCTCGGTAGGTCCTTGTATTCACCCAAGGATTGTACCTAGGTTGTCCACATCCGTGTTCTCATCTCCCCTATCTAGATCTTCTTCTCATACTCTTCTCTATTCCCATACACCTGAAGGCCTTTGCGTCACAGCCCCAAGGTCTCTCTTTCGAACAGTCGCTTTTTCGTATAGCTCGATTGGCTAAACTAGTACAGGCCCCGCGTGCGCTTATGATCAGTCAGATCACTGGTTGCAAGATATGCACATCAAGGGCGGAGCTTGCTGGTTGGTAGGTTGTAGTCTCAGCCTTGATGTGCGATCGCGGCAATGGTCCACTCCTGTTGAGTCAAACGAGCCGCTGATGGTATGTCATCGCAAACTCTGCTTACGCTTCAACGGATCGCCTGCTATAATATGCATATGTTGTAGCAGTCGCACTCCATAATTCTAGCCGCTCTTCACCCCAGCTCTTCATAGTGTAGGATCCCCCAACGGAGACGATGATAGGTGTTGCAATCGTCATGATCGTACTGGTTCCATCGCTCACTCAGCCACTCACCACACTGGCGCTGCTGTTCGGCCCTTTGCGGTCCCCGAACGTAAATCTGGTCATTTCCACAAGAGGGATCTCGTCATTATCCGTATGCTGTACTTCGAATGTCTTCGAATAGGTGATCGTATCTGAGTCTCTTGGGGTTTTCACGCCGCTTTCTAAGTCTTTGTTTGCTGAATCCATCTCTCCCTTTGTTCCACGCTCACTTCGAGGACCATACGAAGAGTACATCTGTTTGTTGCCGCTTTTGGAGCTCATACCCATGACTTTGGGTAAGAAACGGCCCAGAATGAGCCGCAGATTAGGCAGACAAGCACAAACCAGGGCGACGTTAACCTCGATATTGGACCAGTGTATGATGTCGCGCTGATCCATTGTCGGATTGGTCGAAACCGCAAAGTGGACGAGAGACTGCAGGCGTAAGACCGACACGATAGTGACGAAGGTTCCAACACTAAACATGACAGCAACACTAGCCTTCTTGCGCCACGTCATTTGCAGATGACACACCACGTATAGTGGGAGAGCGAGCATCCAAATGTCTAAAGCGATATTAATGGCTGCCTGGCTCCAACCGAGGGCATTGATATCGATACATTTGCCAGACGAGACCTGATCCCATGAGGTCCAGAAATATGATATGGGCCGACACTGGAAGATGGCTGCGATGGCGAAGGTAACTCCCCAGGTTACGGTAAAGGCGATTGTCACCCAAATGACCCTTCTAGTCCCTGTTTTGGGAAAGATGCGCAAGAAGAACATCAACAGAGTGAGCTTCAACAGAGTGATCTGTACAACGTAAAGCACCTCGAGCACATACAGCCAACGAACAAAATTGGTAATGTGGCTGAAAGGTAAGGTCCAGATGTCTTCGATATATCAGTGTCAGAGCCTCAATCACGCTAACAGAAGGAACTCACCTCGTCCCAACCCACTCGGGAGCGCACCCTTATCAATAATGATCACAGAAGGTATACCGGACAGCCAGCCTGCGAGCACAGTATAGTCATCCCAGCCAAAGTCCCATGATGAGAAGAGAGCCTGGTACAGCATGCGCACGAGAATCAGAACAGCCGTGAGGAACGACAGCGCGATGTTGCTGAGGCGCGTGGTCTCGCCATTGTAACGGATAGGAGCACCACAGGCAGTCGATGTGACATTCTTCGTAGTCAGGCCCTCACGTACTGTACAGGCTTGCGCAACGCACACCTCGATACTGCTTTGCAACTCCGCATTGGCACACAAGCATGCTGAGTCTGTGAGCTGACATGAAGATTTGGTTACTTCCTGTACCAAGCACGACAGCTGTTCGCGACTATTAGTATGGTCCAGACATGGGAACACTGACATCCGGGAGGAAGTACATACCGCGCAATTCGGAAGTTGGTTCACAATTGCAAGCAAACCCGAGTCCTGTTGTGCGAAACTTGTTGGCAACGATGCCAACAATGGGAGAGCCAGAGCCAGAAACCTCATATCGCGATCGAGGCGCTTTGCCGAACAACTGCCAGGCAACCAAAGGTATGAGAGAAAGAACCTGCTGTTACCTTCACAGGCCGATGGGGGGTTCGTAGGCGATAGCCAGTATGAACTCAGAGCATTCGACAAGCCATACAATGGCAAACAAGAGGAAACAAGGCTCCTCCAAATGTACAGGGAACCTGCGATACAAAACCGAAACCCCGGATTACGGCGGGCGTCACTGCCGCCTGTTCAACCGCATATTTCTCATGCACTCACGGCCGCTAAGTAACCCGTTCGACGCTTCTGGACATCGACCGTGTTCTAGTGCACTGACTAGAAAGGAGCGACCTTCGATTTTGTGACGGTTGCGTCGATAGTCCCTCGATAAAAGAGTTATGCCTCCTGTTGGTACCGGCACTTGTCTGTCGTCTACCGAACATTTCCCATGGGGGTGTTTGGTTGGCGCCGAGGACGGTGAGAGTCGGCGTAACGGTAGGTGTTGGGGGAGATCGCGACCCAGTTCAGTTCCTACTGATCTAGAACAGGGTAATCCGCAGCGACCCGTCCTATCAACGACTCTGATAGGTGAACGCAGGAACTCATCTCCTTCTCCTCTAACGGGCCGGGTCAACTCAGCGCATCTACACTCATCGTCACATCTTATCAGCGCTATCGACAGTCTCGACTCGCCAATGTCCGGCCTGGACACCACCATTACACGCCCCACCACACGAAAATCCACCGTCCACCACCCACTACAGCCAGCCATTTTCATTCTTCGTGCACGGCATTCGACATTTGGGCAAAGCTTGATGTGTTCATGGCTGCAACCTTATCGGCCATCTGGTCGATCCAGGTTAGCGAAGCCACGTGTGAAGCTAGTCCAGCGTGTCACTTTTGCGCCATCTCGTCTAGCTGCCCCTGCATGACGATTGGAGCTGCCTGCGTCGGCAATGTGCGGAGAGGAATGTGCCGCAGACTCATCGGCGAACTGTTAGTAATCCGCAAAGCTCCGTCACGCTCACGATTGTCATTGGACATGGCTAAGACCTACCACTATTGCATGGAATGCGATTAGTTAACGCAGGTACGGGTTTGTACAACAGGGTGTGCACTGGATCCGGGCCGTTCCTGCACATCAATCTTGATGGCCCCGGCAGCGATCGATCTGTATAGATCTCGGACGCAGCAGCCCTAAAACTCGACGTCCCGCGACAACTTCAGAAGATAAGCACACACACATTCGGCATTCGAATATCGGACACGATAAGCGCTCCTTCGCCATCATTATTGATAACTCTATAGCGAATGCCAGCATCCGCGTTCAAAAGCCACGAGTCATTTTTCGATTTTCAACCGCCCTAGGTTCGGTAAGCTAGTATATGCGCTTTCAGCCTTCGCACGCAAACTAAAGAACCCCCCTTTACTCTCTGCATCATCCACCCGGGCTTCTGTCAATTGGAAATGGGTTTGAAAATACGAGTGAAGGCTATTGGAGAGCCATGAGTTTGCGGCGGCCGAGGTCAACCGGCACAATCCCACAGATGGACAGTACACATAGACAGCTCGATAAGCACACAAACTAATGGAGTTGGCTGGAGCTGCTATATGAATTTGAACTTGTTGCATTAATCATGTCCTGCGCCTCTTATATGATGCCCGTTGCATCGTTTCCAGATGGCACCAGGCGATGAGTTCAGTGAAAGAATAAGGCAAGTACTTTCACGAACAGAGAAGCAATTTCATTGTGATGAACTGACAAGTTGTAAACTTACATCGATAACGTGAGATTCTTGCAAATCTTTCAATTGTATCTCTTTACTCTGAATTACGGCTACCCAGCTGCCATACCTCACTAGATAGTACTCTCCGCCCTAGTAACGAACGATAAAGAGTTTTGGTATAGACAGACGACTTTTAAAGTCGATCTTCAGATGTAAACCCTGGTGTAAGACGAGCCTATGGACTTGCTAACGATAAGTACTTACAATGCGTGACAGCCAGGTCCAACCCGAAGGATGAAGGCGTGTATCAGAATATCTGTCCCACTCCATCTAACTTGTTCTACGATACGTGTGATATGAACCTCAATATCTCATTCTGTGACAATCACGTTTCTTCTTGAGAGCCGAATCTCCTTGCCGTTAAGCTTATACGTTGTTAAGCTTGTTCAGATCAGCGAGCGATACCTTGCAGCACCTTCGGGAAACTCGACGGCCACTAATCTTCCCTCCCTGCATTTGATCCAATAATGAATCCATTCTAAATGTAACAATGCACACCAGTCAGGGAGGCAAACGTCTCTCACAGCGCTTGCTTAAAGTTAAAGGTTCTGTAGCGACGGGTACATGCTCATGAGTGCCCTGCCATGCTTTAGATAATCTACTATCGCTGAATACGTGAGTTTAATATGCGTGATAGCTTAGCAATAAGATTCTGTGAGAGAATTTAACCATGATTTCGCAACGTCATTCTCTTCAACATGGTAGCCATTAAAATACCTTGCATGGCTTATACAAAACGTGTTGCTAGAATACCCTAGTGTTGCAGTCTTGTGATAGATTTAACGACATACCTCTAGTAGATGAAATGCGGTGCCTTTGCTATCTTTGCGATACTAGAAATAAGTTGCCCTGCCATGGAACCTAGATTGCGAAGTGCAACACTATCTAGGACTGCCGCTCATGCTATATGAGTACATGCGACTTTTGATACCTATAACGCAGCTGCCTATAGCTAGTTTAAAGATGCGATTACAAAGCTTAGCAGGCAGGCGCAGTAGTAGGGACTTAATCAAGTTTTGTTTTGCACTATAACAAATTAGCTTGCAAAGTGTAAATTTAGGAAGACACTCACGCGTTAACCAGGTAGTCTAGCGTCCTCTCTATGCTCACCAAGCCATTTTTAAGGAGCTTGACTAGATAACAGTGACCTGTTAGGGCGATAGGCTAACAAGGAGCTCGTTTGCATGGCTTTCAAGTGACAACTTTTGCCTTAACAATGTTTAGTGCATTAGCGATGTCTAGTCAATTTGTAACAGGCGCTGCTGGCTTCTTAGGTGCTATGTTGATGAGGGTTAATTGTAAGTAAGGTAGGAAAGAAGGAATTTAGATGAAGGGGATAAGAAAAAGTTTTCCGCAAGATCACGTTTCTTCTCAAGAGCCAAATCTCCTTGCCATTAAGCTTATACGTTATTAAGCTTGTTCAGATTAGCAAGTGATACCTTGCAGCACCTTCAGGAAACTTAACAGCTACTAATCTTCCCTCCCTGCATTTAATCTAATAATAAATCTATTCTAAATGTAATAATGCACACTAGTCAGGGAGGCAAACGTCTCTTACAGCACTTACTTGAAGTTAAAGGTTCTATAGTAACGGGTACATGCTCATAAGTGCCCTGCTACGCTTCAGATAATCTACTGTCGCTGAATACGTAAGTTTAATATGTGTAATAGCTTAGCAATAAGATTCTATAAGAGAATTTAACTATAATTTCGCAACGTTATTCTCTTTAATATAGTAGCTATTAAAATACCTTGCATAGCTTATATAAAACGTGTTGCTAGAATACCCTAGTATTGCAGTCTCGTGATAGATTTAACGACATACCTCTAGTAGATGAAATGCAGTGCCTTCGCTATCTTTATAATACTAGAAATGAGTTGCCCTGCTATAGAACCTAGATTGCGAAGTGCAACACTATCTAGGACTGCCGCTTATACTGTATAAGTACATGCAACTTTTAATACCTATAACGCAGCTACCTATAGCTAGTTCAAAGATGTAATTACAAAGCTTAGCAGGCAGGCGCAGCAGCAGGGACTTGATTAAGTTTCGTTTCGCACTATAACAAATTAGCTTGCGAAGTGTAAATTTAGCAAGACACTTACGCGTTAACTAGGTAGTCTAGCGTCCTCTCCATGCTTACCAAGCCATTTTCAAGGAGCTTAACTGGATAATGGTGACCTGTTAGGGCGATAGGCTGACAAGGAGCTTGTTTGCATGGCTTTTAAGTGATAACTTTTGCCTTAACAACGTTTAGTGCATTGGCGATGTCTGGTTGATTTGTGACAGGCGCTGCTGGCTTCTTAGGTGCCATGTTAATGAGGGTTGATCGTGAGTGAGGTAGGAAAGAAGGAATTTAGATAAAGGGGATGAGAAAAAGTTTTCCGCGAGACTGATGGAATAATGGAGACGTTGGTTGTGGTGAACGTGAAAGTGAATAGCAAATTTATAAAGGTGATCTGACGTCCACAAGACTGCGACAAGGCAACGACTGATAAAGCTCCATCTTTGACTGCTAAGAGTCTTGACTGTTATTCAAATTCGATTAACTCCAAACGTTCCTGACTTCTTTCGCCGTTTTCATGCTGCTGTACGACCTTGATGTAAATCAAGGTGCCTAATAATTTGATCGCCTCTTCTTGCAATCGACCATGCTCTAAGCCAATTTCAGAACAGTCAAGCATCTCTAATCTTCAAGTAGAATTCTGATGTCGAAATAGACTTGCACATCCCCACCTTCATGTTGCTGAATCTTTTCACGCATGCGCTTTTCAACGTCTTCTACCCACTTTAACTGACGTGCATGGACCTTACCCTTAACAGTTAGGAGCCGAAGTGATGGCAGAGAGCTTTTAAGCAAAAGCTGTCGGGACCTGTTCACAGCGACCTAAAAATGAGGATATCTTAAACAGATTTTGACCTTTGTGATTGCCTTTAGTTGCGCTTTTTCAAAGACCTGTGTCCACTCTCGATGCTAGCAGGACACGATTTAAGGCTACCGTCACGAGTGCGACACATCCTGCGAAAACTGAAAGTATTCGTCGCATAGTTGATCGTCGCGGTCTCGGAATAGATCTGGCGGCATACCTTGGGCACGTGGAATGCCGTACGCAGTGACTGCTCAAGGCTGGCAACTAGGATCGTCTGCTCACATATCGTAGCAGGAACAGATCTGCCAATAGATATAGATTTTTGAACTATCTTGCATCTCAGATCGATGTGTGAAGTCTAGAGCAAAGCCCAAGAAAACGGTCGAGCCTCCCATAGCGAGTTCGATGACGCGATTGCGTACCTCGCCAGGTAGGCGCAACAGCGGTAATTCGAGCGCATTGCGTCGAACACCAGAAATTCAGCGTTCACTCACACGACTGCACATGTGGCTTCAGGCTTAAGCTTACATACCGACAAGTGCTCCGGTGTATCTTCCATGCTGACCAGGCCGTTGTCGAGGAATTTGACTGCCTTGGATGGATCCACCATTTGCTGTTCAGGCGAGAGAAGTGATCGCGGTGTTTCTTGTGTCATTGTGAAGTACATTCGCTGGGATGATGTGCATATTATGGTAGGTGTGGTAGTGGAGTGGTGGGGGGTTGGGGTTTACATTGATTAGTAAGGTTACCTAGCTAACAGTAGCAACGCAGCAAACGCTGTAGTGCGTGTGAGGCATAAGCAAACAGTGAAGGTTCCAAGTATGATGTCAAAGATTGACAGACGCACCTGCCTGCTGACGCGTCCTCACGTGCCTGCGCGTTGTTAGCGCGTCTGGTAAGAGCAATCACTTTCGCTCAGCGTCTCGTGCTGTCTCCTCACCTCTTTGCCCAACACTCTACATCTTTGTCTATCACCAGACAGGATGGCACCTTCACTCCGTCAGAAGACCAAAGAGAAGACCAAGGCCAGTGTCAAAGCCGCCAAAGATGCTGGCTTCGTTGCCCGAATCCGAAAGCCGCCCACTCGCAGGCAGATGTACAAACACAACAAAGGTCTCGTCAGCTTGAGGACTTCGAAAGAGTTGCAACAGATGTAATCATATTTCTGTTGAACAGGGAACAGCTAGCTGACTGCATCGTCAAGTTCGAACGCGAATGCCACCAGCTCCCCACTTCTACAACTGCCACCTGAGATCCGCAACGAGATCTTCCGAGAAGCACTCACAGCTCCATATCACTACATTGGTCTCTTCTACAATCGCGACGGCGGAGTCTCGCGCAGTAATTCGTCAATGCGCCCTGGACCCCACCTACTCGAAGACATGGCCATCACTCTACCTCGCGTATGCCGCCAGATCTACTTCGAGACTGCGACGCTGCTGTACAGTGAAAATCTATTCACCTTCGCGAGCGTGAAGAACTTGAGGAAATGGCTATCCAAGCGCATCCTTGCACAGCGCGAAGCCATCCGCTACATCTTCCTCCCTCGAAGCGCCTACTACCACTTCAATCCTCCAGGAGGCCGGATTATACCCATGACTTACGACGAACGGATTGAGGCTCACCGACCGTACGTCGAACATGAGGTCAATCGAGCCTGCCCGAACCTATTCGCTCTAGAAGATGACGAGTTTCTGGACGACAGATCCTCTGATGAAGAGCCATGGGATATAACATCTCGCTTCATGTACCCAAGCTCCGGAGATGATCTTGCAGACCTTATTTCCGACTAGGGTTGATTTGCATGCTCACTATGTATGCCAATTGCTGGGTACAAGGCAACGATGTACGCAGCAGAGCGATATGAGATTAGTACTGTAGTTAGCGTAAAAGTAATATCATGACCAACAAATCTTCCGTATATTATTCGTAGGATGTACAGATTCAGCCGCCTCGGGATCTTCAGTTGGTGAAGCGGAAACAGCAGTTGTAACATGTGGAAACGAAGACTGTTAGATTCCATTGAATCACCCAGGAAAACATGCCAACCAATCTAAGTCACAATGCTACTCAGTTCACCCCAGCACGATTCGAACAAATTACTCGAAATGATCGCTAATTTATCGATTCTTCCCATCACTTTTGTCCCATACATTCCCCCCTCCAACTCGGATTATTTCCTCGACAATAACCGAGGTCTTACTCTGTAATGAGGATGATCCCTAGTAGGAAGATCTCAGATGTCCCAAAGTGACTCAAGATGTAATTCCGGATCTATCATTCGAGCAGGTTCCACAGTCAGAATCTGTTCTGTTCTGGATTGGATGTGTGATGGGTACTACTTACCAGACTCTCAAACCAGTCAAGGGGCACCTCGATGCTCAAGTCGAACCTAGGCGAAGAATTACGATAAAGTTCATTCTTCGAGAAGCTAGCTACTCGAAGGGCTTGTAATCATTGAGTGAGTTGCACTGCTCTCTTTTCGCACGGGTTCAAATTAACCTGTATCCAACACAAGCCACCACCTCATCACTCCTCTCCCTGTCCAATAACCCACCATCCATCACTCCACCAACCCCCACACCTCCCCTCGTCCCAGCATCTCCCAAACCCCTCCCCTCCGATCCCCAACCACACCCCCAATTCCACCCCTCCCATCAACCATCTCCCACACCATCGGCGTCCCCGTATACCGCCACACCGTCCCATCCCCATGCCTACTATACACCAACCCGCCCACAGCATACACGCCCACACACCCCGCCACCTCAATCGTCTCCCAATAATACCCTTCAAGATTCAACCACACGAGCGTGCCATCAGTCTGTAACTTGTAAAATTCGTCGCCGCCCACGGCAATGGCGATGTTGGTTGGGTTGTCATCTACTACGACCCATTCGCCGTCGTCATTGTCGTAGGGGTAGAAGGAGCGTACAACTGCGCCAGAAGATAGGAGATTCCATAGCGTCTTGGAGTCTGTGATTGCGATTTGGCGGGATAGGGGGGCGGAGGGTTGGTCGATGGTGCGCCAAGTTGTGCCTGTGTTCGTGTATACGGTGATCCAGCCGTCGGCGCGGCGCGCGTAGAGGGTGTTGCCGCCGGCGACGATGTCGGTGACGGATGTGGAGGCCGCACCAATGTAGTCCCAGGCTGAGGCACGGCCGGTCCAGCGGTATGTGCTGCCGTCTTTGTGGCGTTGGTAGAGGGTACCGGATGCGCCGGTGATTTGGACGGTGTCAGGATTGTTATCGACGGTTGTCCAGGTGTTGGTGGTGTAACGTAGGATTTGACCTGTTGAGCGGAGTTGATAGAGGCCGTCGTTTGGAGAGATGGTGTTGGAAGATGAGGTGATTTGGAGGATATTTTGTGTTGAGGGGGTTGCATCGATTCGTGTCCAGCGTGGGTCTCTCCAACCGTAGATGCTATGGACACCCATTTTGTCGTCAGGATGGAGAGGCCGGATGTTGCCTTCGAAGTAGGCGAACATTACGGCTGATTCAACAGCGCTGTGGCTTAGGCCAAGAGCGTGACCGAACTCGTGCACGGCGGTGAAGTTAAAGAGGCGGTCGTCAGACCACACGTAGTCGTCATTGAAGGTGACGTTGATGTTGCCAGAAGACAGTGAGGTGCCGTCTGAGACCATGGTGGTGTAGCCATAGCGAGTGTCATCGCGACCAAGGGAGGTGAAGCGAATATTGATGTCTGCTTGAGCGTTTGTGGCAGCGGGCACAATATTGAGAGGTACGAGGCGTGTCCATTGGGCAAAGGCATTGCTATGGCATAGTTAGTTAGAGTGGTATCGTATAAACCAGAATTGCGTATGTATATGTAGGTCTGGAATATGTCTAAAAGGGTATCACTGACCTGACTGTCGCCTGCTGCACAGCTGTAGAGACATCATTCGAATAACTGAGAAACTTCCAAGTCACTGTTGTCTTGGCCCACTTCGGCCCCCAGAGCACATATCGTGCATGGTGTTCCAACGGAGTCTCCGCATCCGTCTGATTGTATGGCTGCTCCGTCCCACAGCGCGGCCCAGTCATGATACTCATCATCCTGTCGCTGAATTTGCCGGTGACAGGTTCCTTCAACACCCGTTGAATTTTACGAATAGCACTAGGCAGATCTGAATCTGGGATTTGCGTACCTGGCTTGAGCCAGCCATAAAGTTTGTAGAAGTCATGGATGTGTTTGGAGTGTTGGCGCTGATCGGGAATCGGTGTTGACGATGGGTCGGGGGTCATGTGCGTGCCTGAGGCACTGGGAATCATTGCAGTTGTCCCTCTCGCAGCGTACAGATGGGCGGACGATATGAATGTCAAGCCGAGCGCAAAGAAGGTGTAAAGATGAAGGCATGGCATCATGCGATTAGCGTAGCCTTAGAAGACTTATCTGTATCCCTCACTGATGTTCATCAGGTCTTTGTATACCATGAGGCCTTAGGAATCTTCGAATCCATGTCAACCGAGGCTCCATCTACTAACCGAGCGCTGAGGACATGAGTTATCCAGGGTAGATGTGGAGATGTATCCGTGGATCCGATGTTAACAAGAGACCGCCGAGGACCCAGCTTTCAGTAAAACTGCGGGAAGTCATTCACAGCGCAGGTTTGCAAGGGGGTGGTACCAGATTCAATGAGTCTGTATAGCCTTTTCGACTTCTTGATGGTATGGTGCGCATAATAATGCGTAGTATGTATATTAAGAGATACCAGTCGTGGCTCCGGTCTATGGCAGTGATTTGACGTCCATCTGTAGAGGCTCTGACATAGCCCCTCTACATCCCGGATACACCGAACGGCGGACTACACATGACTACTGTCACTTAAGGTCGATGTTGGAGTCCAATGTATAATTGGTGCCTCGGAAGTCCATTCGCTCCATATTTAGATCTTGCAGCTTTCAGCCGCATGTATAGATTGCCAGATATTGAAGTATGTTGCGGGGTAAACATCGCAGGATTGCGACCTTAGATCTGAAACAGCATGGAAAATTGCGTGCAGATGTTGCCAAATAAGGCTGCTTTAAGCGTATTGTACATGTGAACAAACGAGCAAGAGCCTATTTCTCGTTAACTTGTTACGATGATGCCGGTCTAAAGCAGTGGAGACTGGTCAATGCTTCGCGCTGACCGTGCTTTCTAGGGTGCTAAGATTCGACAAATGGACCGTAGACGTGTGGGATTCGATCTTCAGTCGTATTCGCAACCGTCGTATAGTGGTGGTATAACAGGCTCAATATAGCGTGAGCAGGAATGGCGCTGCATTGCTGCGACGCACGCGTGCGGCAAACCTGCATGGTGCAGATAAGCAATAAATGAACCTTTGCCACACTCCATCGCAGATCGATTTCTGGCGCGCGTATGTTGCATATTCGGGGGGTGTGGGGTGTATGTTGTTGAGGAGGGGAAGGCGAGTACGTCCACCGCGAAGTCGTGACCTCACGGAAATTACCACTAGCTGCGGAGATAAGCTTACCAATGTTATCATTCAGCAGTGACGAATAGTAAGAGCTGGCGGCATTATGCATCACGGGATCACTAGAAGGAGGAGATATGAAGAATTCGTGAAGAGCAGGACGTTCATATTGTGACCGCGCATGCGACAGCTTTTGGTGAGCACAGGCAACATGCGTTGCTAGGAACCAGAAATAACAACATCGGGTCCACCCACCATCACCATACCATGCCAGTAGAGCATTGAGAACCAAAGTGTTAAAAACATGCTGAAATTGCAGTCCTTCCAGCTTCCAGATCACGTTCCCCATCCGCAACGCCAGACCAAGCCCCCTCCATGATGCCCGAGGAAACGATCCAAACGCCCAATTATATACTCACCAGGAGAAAGACAGAGCCAGCCAAGTATTGCGGAGAGAGAAAACGCAACAACGTCTAGACCTCATCAACAGCAGGCTCCTCGGGATCAACTTTGACAGGTGACTCCTCAGGCTTGTCCTCCTCTTCCTCTTCCTCCTCCTCGACCTTGACGTTGGCTACAGTCCTGTCAGCCTAGTGCAAGAAGAAATGGGGATGTACTTACACTTAGCGCGGCTCTTCTTCTTGGGAGACGCATCTCCACCGTCAACATCCTGCTTCTTGGCAACACGCTTGCGAGGAGTGCCAGTCTTCTTGGGGGTTACTTCGCCGTTCTCGCCGCCATCGTCCTTGACAGCCTTCTTGCGACCACCGGCCTTCTTCGGGGTGGCGGGTGGGACGCTGCCGTCAGATGGAGCCATAAGCTTGTTTTTGAGCTTGGCCCAGGCGTTGCCAGCTGAGCGATGATTGCTCATACCAGCGAACGCGGCGAGCTTCTCGTTGTCAATCTACACGTGTCAGCAATGTGGGAAATGGGAGTAGCAGGAGATGCGGATAACATACCTCTGGAGGTCCGGACTTGAGGGACTGCATGGCCCAGCCGAGAAGTTGAAGCTCGCGCTCGGTGAACTGCGGAGCAGCGCCGGCGGTGGGGGTGGCGACTTTCTCAGTGTCAGACATGTTGAGGTTGGTGGGTGGGTGTGTAGATGAATGATAAGAAGATGATGTAGAAGTGATAATGTGGAAGCTGCGGCGGTTGTAAAGTGCAGAGCAACGCGGATGAAGGAGAGGGGAAGAAAACCTGATGGGGGCGGCCAGCTTTATGTGGCTGTCACTACGGTTACCATGGCTAGCTCGGGGATTCTGGTGGCATCGAGGTGAAGGTGAATGCGTACATGTGGTGAGCAATGCAAACTGATGCTACACTCAAAACAGCCTCACCTTTGCAACAGACGCGGCAAGCCAATGAGAAACGCCGCACATTCTGATCGGCATGTCGCTGGGAAACAGAATGGGTGAGATATCAGGTCTGCAAATGATCGCGTCGTCTGGGCGCAGGAGAACAGATCTTGGACATGATCAAAACTGGGAGGATGAAAATGGGAAGGCGTACGCTGAACACACATGTGCACACCTTCCATTACAGACAGACAAGCAGTGCTATTGATGAGATGTATAGATGCGCATATGGCTTGGAGAGTTCGAACTTGGTGGACATGCTCGTAGTACTACGTCGTTGCACGTCGCTCTCGTAGTTATTGGAGTGAATTAAGTAGGAGAGATCTTGTAAGCGCCATGTTCATGCTCTTGAATTACCGATATATGTGTTTCTAATACATGTTGACGATATACCATGAGGATAGCATGCCTACAAAGGGCGTCAAATATCGTCTGCACAGGACTGGTGAGAGCGACGTAAACATGCAAACGGCAGGCGTGACCATCGTGAGGCCAAAACACTCACCAAAACCAATGCAGACTTTTGAGTGCAAACACACTCATTCACTCCCTCACCAATCACCAGACACTCTCTCACTCACGGCAACATCATATTTACAACATTCGTGCAACAAGTGAGGTTGTCCACCACCTCAGGCTGCGATACCCAAAATGGGCGACCACCCTGACTCGCGTCTTGTGCGCCCCACCCCCGAGCTCGAGCCGCTGGAGATGGAGGGGTCGGGCCAACTAGGAGCCAAACAACACGTCCCACCGCCCCATCCCAACACCACCCCAGAAGCCTACCGCAGACTCTACCACAAAATGGCCGACCCCATTGACAGCGCCCTGTATGTTGTTCGCCAACTTGCCTGCTGGGCTGGTTCTATGAACCGATTGACTGACATGTGTGAATCAGGGACCTCCTCCGCCGCCTCAACCCTTCAGACGTCCAGCGCAACGTCAGCACCATCATCTCGCTCAACCCTTCGCTCGAAGAAGACCTCCTCGAATCCGTTGACATCCCGCTCACAGTCAAGAAGTGCTCGAAAACGAAACGCGACTTCTTGTGCTGCGATTACAATCGCGATGGCGATAGCTGGCGCAGTCCGTGGAGCAATGAGTTTGAGCCGCCGATTGAGGAGGGTGTGACGCCCAGCGAGAGGGTGAGGAAGATGGAGATTAAAGCAAATGAGGCGTTTGATGTGTACCGGGAGCTGTGAGTAGTCTTCTTGAGATGCGCACATATGTGCAAGCTTACGATGTGGGACCAGATACTTTGAAGGTGGTATCTCAAGTGTATATCTCTGGGACATGGACGATGGCTTTGCAGGCTGTGTGTTGCTTAAGAAAGGTAACTATTCACCCTTACCCTTCAACAATGCTCTTCCTTAACACGAGTTACCCAGCCGTAACACCAACCCCGTCCTCCACCGGCTCCTGGGACTCGATCCACGTCTTCGACGCCCAAGACCGCACCCGCACAGCCCACTACAAACTCACCTCTACCGTCATCCTCTCCCTCGGCACATCCTCCCCTGCCATCACCTCGCTCGACCTCTCAGGCAACATGGTCCGCCAGGTCGAAGCCGACCTCGCCGTCGAAGACGACACCTCGCACGTCGCCAACATTGGCAAAATGGTAGAGGACATGGAGCTCAAGATGCGGAATCTGCTGCAGGAAGTGTATTTTGGTAAAGCAAAAGATGTAGTGGGAGATCTGAGGAGTGTGCAAGGGTTGAGTGGGGTGCAGAGGGATCGTGCGACGCAGAGGGAGATGATTAGTAGTATGGGGAGGTAGAGGGGGAGAACGAGGAAAGGTTTAGATGAACGGTGGTGTTGTGTGGGTCATCGTACAAATGCATCATACCACTTTATGCTATGCGCACCCCATATCCACGCAGATATATACATCCAACATGCAAATAGAGCATATCCGATTCAATACCCATCGCACCAAAACACCGTACACGCAATCTCAACCCTTCGAATACTTTCATCACAGGTTGGTTGATTCATTCAAACTCTTTATCCTACCATCTCACAACATCCTACAATTTTCACACAACCAAGCTACACCATTCTATATACACCTCGTCCTCCCCCTCTCAGCGCGACTAGCACGCATCCCATGAACCGATCTTGCAACAACAATACCAACAACAAGTAAACATTACAGAACCCTCTCTTCCTTTCCCTTCCCCTCCCACTCACACCAACACCACATCTACCAATCTCAAACAGAAACGAAACACACACATACACACACATAACACAGAGAACAACACTTTCAAGTAAAGAAGAGAAGTAAAAAAAGGGCTAACTTGATTTGGGGCCGCTCATGCGCTAGCCGCGTGGTATCAAACACACACACACACATATAAAAAAAAACGGGAGAAAGAAAAAGAAAAAATGGGCCTGGCCATGTCTGCCAGAATAGTGGAGGTTGGGATACGATCAGGGGTATGTACCCTCCGACGATCCCATCCAGAGCAGCGATATACACAATGGGGACTTCGGATGGGGAAACCATGGTCAATGTCGACGTTGGGGGGGAAAGATGGCGAGAATCCGGATAAAGTGTGTCAACGAACACTAGGCCAAAAGCCCGAGCTGCTACCCTTGCGAGACTGCGGTCTTGGGGCATTCCGATCAACCTGTGTCCAAATCGGCGGTAGATTCGAGACAGCAGCAGCAGCAGCAGCATGCTCGGCATCAAGTTGATCTTCGACTTCTTCAACCGCTCTTTCTTTACCCTTGCCCTGGTACCGCATTCCATCCGCTACACGTTCCTCCTCATCCACATCACGCGGTACAGGATTAACCATTGTGCTCCCCGTGCCAAAGTCCCTTTCCACCTTCTCCTCATTACCATCCTGTACAGTTGCAACTTCTATTACGCGCTCAACTTCTATATCGCCGGCGCCCTCGGACCCGACAGCGTCCCGAATAGTTGCTCCGGCGGCAGACGGCCTACGTTGCCTAACCGATCAGGGTAGGATTGCGGGGCAGGTGAGTAGCCCTGTGCTCGTTTGCGGAACCATTCTAGGATGATGCCGGCGACGACCAGGAGGAAGGTAAAGGCGAGAGCGATGGCAAGCCCGATCAGTACAATGGCCCAAAGGGCGAGGTGCTTCTCTGTTAAGGTTGTTAGCATTTGCTTACAGTGGGCAGGAAAAGGTTTGAGGGCTTACTAGATTGCATGAAAAAGTAGTTGGGGTTCTCGACAAAGACAGAGGACAGGCTTCCAGGTTCAGTTTCACCATCTTGACCTTTGGTGGCGAGCAGGAAGGGAGTGAGCGTTGTGCCGTTGAACAGGGCGGCGGATGCAGTGCCAAAGTTACCAGTAGTGATGTTGATTTGGCCCATGAGCAAAAGATCTTGTCCTGCATCGATGATGTCGGAACGTTCGTGGTTCTCAGAAAGACTCAGGACTTGGATACCCCGGATATTTGTGTTTGCACCAAACATGGTGTTGTCGACAGCGGTCCACTTCTGGCCGTCGAAGCGTTGCAAGTAAGCGGCACCATCGGCACCTTGACCAGCAGCCCACAGCTGATCTCCACTGTTAGTAGCAATGGTCAGAGCCGTGACTGGGCCGGGCAACTTGTCAGCACCCGCGATCATGGCGAACTGGCTGCTGCCCGAGTCGTAGGACATGATGGTAGTCGAGTTATCGCTCGATGTCAGGTTGCCAGCAATGAGCAACTTCGTATCCGCGATCCAGGTGAGCGACGATACCTGACCACCAATGTCGTTTCCAGGAGCAGTCCATTGGCTGCGTTCCGTATTCCAGACGCAGACCGCAGCGCAGGTCAGAGCTCCAGCCGATTGGAACTGGCCAGCGACATAGACGTCATTCGACTTTGGGCGTGGAGCAATAGCATTGACGGTGACATTGACACCCTGCAGTGGAGGCGGCTGGATGTTTGCAAACTTGTTCCCGGCAAGATCGTAGGCGACAACACCGGCAACACGGTCATCATTGATACGACCGGTTACTATGCCACCAGCGAAGAGGATGCTGTTCTGCACCGCAACGGTGGCGAAAGTCGAGTTGGCATCCAGCTGATCCCCGAAGCCAGTGATCTTGTCGGAGTCATTGCCGTCGATGATGAGCACGTTGGTGATGTTCTGGTTGTCAGAACCAGTCGTAGCAAAGTGACCAGCAAGGATGGTCTTGTTCATGTTGTTCTCCTTGTAGAAGGTACCGGTGCGAACCCCAGTCGTGTTCATGTTCTGGCCTTCAGTGATGGCGCGCTTACGGAGTGCTGTTTGCTGTTGCTGGGCTTGAATATCAATAGGGAGTGCACGTAGTGCAAGATTGCTACTACTGTCCAGCTCTGCGCTGCCGCTGGCGAGAAGAGCACCAGAGGAGACTGAACCTCCAAACCATCGGTCGCTTCCAGGAACATCCGCAAAGGTCATCAGTCTTCCTGACATGGCGAGTGAGAAGAAATCGAGGTTATGCAGCCAGTTGCTGCGCGATGGGACCCAAACTGCGAAGTCGTTGACCGTCGTGGTCGGGTTGTCACCGAATGCATTGACACGGCTGAAAAAGCCGCTGACGGCCAGGACCTCTTCTGGGACGTTGACGGTGACATTGAGCGAGAAGGGCACAAGGTACAAGACGACACCGTCCACACCAGCACCAAGCGGCCTCCAAGCATTGTTGGTATAAGCAGCTACGCCATTGAGACCTTGTGCACTGTTATCTCCGGTATTCGTGAAGTTGCCTCCAACGTAGATGGTGCTGTCGTTGTGAAACAAAGTCATAACCTGGCTATTCAATCCTTTTCCAGCAAGAGCAGTTGGCTCGGTAGCACCCTGCTGAATCCGGAAGATGTTGTTGCGGCCATCGTCGGATGAGAAGTTGCCGCCAACGTACAAGTTTTGACCTTCAACAGCGAGGGCGATGACGGGCGCTTTCTCACGAGGAGTCAAGCTAGCTCCGGCAGCATTGATGACAGAGTCGGAGAAGTCAGTTGCGTCGGGCTTGTCGCCGGGTTTGTACTCGAAGATACCATTCAAATTACCAGATGTAGCCTTCAAAAGGGTGAATCGGACTCTCTGCGCAACGACAGTCAGGGGTGAAGGACCTTGTCCAGACGCAGGTCGGAGAATGACCGAAGGTCGAGTGCCACTGGTAGCATCGATGAAGCCGTTGTAGACCTCATCGTACTTGTCAAAGTTGTTGGTCTGCCAAAGTTCCGAGAAGTCGTTTCCGTCACCCATGGTGGTGGAGACATTGACTCGGCCACGGCTACCACAGGTGCCATCACCCTGGCATCCAGGTGTGTAGAGTGTGACGGAGTAGTTGCCAGACTGCTTGATGTCAGGGAAAAAGGTTACGGTAGCTGCGTTGGTATCAATGGGGGTTCCTTGCAAGACCGCAGTGAGGTACTGAGAGCTGCTGTCGTGCGACGGGGTAATCTGCCATGGGCCAGTGGATGTTGCTTCGGATCGTGATGTAGAAGGTCCGCAGTTCTGGGGTTCATTGAAACTGTTGATGGCGTAAGAATACATGGCGTCCTGGAAAAGCTGGATGCCATTCAGACCAGCTCCTTGGCCGTACCAGTCCGAGATGTCGAGCCTAAAAGCGTTCATACCTACGACATTAACGAAGGTGAAGTCCTGGGCGGTTGTGTTGCCCTGTGGCAGCGGGCATCTGGCATCACAGAAAGCCTTTCGTCCAGTTGAAGCATCAACATACGTCATGTTCAAGATGCCGCCATCTGGGAGGGCCGTGAAGCGGAAGGTCTTGGTGCCACGACCCTGGAAGTCGGTGTTCCACAGTCTCAGGCGGGTCGGTTCGAAACCGAAGCCAAAGTCGGCCTTCCAGAAGCCCGGCGCTGTGTCGGCAAGCAGCCATGTCTGACCAGCACCTTGTGCACTGAAGTCGCTCTTGCAGGCGATATTTTTGGGGTCCGTGAGTCCTTGGAGTCCAGAGCTTGTCTGAGCAGATATGTCGGCGCTGCCAACGGGAATAATCTGCGTACTGTTCTCAGCGGAAACGGTGGCGTTCACGGATCCGAGACCGTTGAATTCTCCTGCAAAGACCAGGTTGCCATTGGGTGCGCGGACGATCGAGTTGATGAGTCCGTTGAAGCCGTTGAAGGACAGATCCTGCCATCCGTTCTTCCAGATGATCGCATTGCTCGAGTTCTTGCCGGTGAAGACGCCTCCAACGTAAATCTGCTCGCCATCTCTATCGCAATATACGGTATTTGCGGTTCCGTCCAGTCCAGTCAACGCCTCCACGGCGCCGTTTGTCGGATCTAGCAACGCAATGCCTCCGGGGGTCTGCATCTGGCCAACGCTGGTGAAGTTTCCTGCGAAAACAACGCGCTCGGCGCCATTGATTTGCAGGGAACACATGGCCTTGATGTCTGCATCGGTGACGTTGATGGTCGCAAATACGCCATTGGGGTATCGCGAAAGGAGGGCGCCGTTGCGACCGGGGTACTGCTGGCTTTGGCCCTCATACTGGTATAGCGATATCGAGTCGAAGTCGCCTGTAAAGGCTATGCGTCCTAGTTCGCCCAGTTCCAGTTTCGGTGACGGGACAGGCCGGAATGTGTATGCGGCGGCTTGTGACGCGAAGAGCAGCGAGAGCGCGAGCTTGCCGGCCCCCGTGCGCAGGAGGGCAGCGAAAGACTCCCTCATGGCGACTGCAGAGCAGCGGGCTCGGTGTGGAAGAATAGTGTGTGGGTGAGGGTGGTGATGGTGAAGTCGGCGTGGCGCTGGCTACGAGGTGGCCACCTTAGGCATGGGATCGGCCGGCAGGTGTTTGCTGTGACGACGAGGTACGACGGCTGCTGTGGCCAATCCAGCGGGCGCTGGCACCCAATGCGCCTGCGTGTTGGTTGCGAAAGGCGCTGCGACGGGCAGCCGGCGTGGTCCCGGGTCGCTCCTGCCTTCAATTGTCGCTGTTCACGGGTGAAGAGCAATCCGGGAGCGTGGTGGCTTGGCCGACGGGGTGGTGGTGGTGGGCGTGGTGGTGGGCGTGGTGGTGGGCGTGTGTGACGGGGTATTAGGCGCGAATTGCTGCTTGACGGGGGATTCTGAAACGAATGACTGCGGTGAGGGAGTGACGGTGGGCAAGCACGCGGGACAGGTGACGACGGCCTGGACAATGTGTCGCTGGCGAGGATCTGGTGTCAGAGGAGGATCCGTCGACGACCGCGTCCACACACAAGGGGCGCACCGGGCAAGGACTGCGCCGTTGGGGTGTGGGTAAATGAGGAGCGCGGGTCGGGTTGGCCTAGCGACGCTGATTGGCGAGGAATTCACACTAACCTCAGGCCTAATCTGTGGTTTGCAGCTGCACCAACACGCGTGGGCGACGGCCGATTCGATGGCGTATGCAACACCAAGCTCGACGGCCCACTGCCAGTCTCAGGGCGTGGACGGTGGAGCAGTTGCGCGAGAGTGAACCGTGGGTGGGAGAGCGGACGGCGGGAGTTGGAGGAGGAGCGGGCTCGGCCATGGCGATCGTTACTGTACCTCGCCCGCCCCCCTTTTCCCCGGCTACACTTCGACGGGACTGGCACCTCGTACCCTGCACTCGATCGTATCCTCACGTTGGTTGCGCCTCCGTCATCGTGGCTGGCGTTGCACAACGGCAGTGCGGTGCTCGTACTCTACCGTGAGGACTTTTACTCTAGCAACGACCCAGCCCAGCGACGGCTGTGCGACGTCGCAGCATCATGTCTCGCTCAGGGCATGGCTCTGCCCTCACATAGGATATGCTGGGCATTGTCTCTCTTCTCTCAAGAAGGACACATGTGCCATGTGTTCACAGTGCAACCAAAACTCCTCAGCATTGCGCAGTGAGACTGTGGCCACAACGGTGCTTATGTTCGAGACCCTCGTTGTTTGGCATGCCACCCTGGGACTTTGTCTCAAGTCGCCAAATCCTCGAGTACCCGCTCATCTTGCTCGTCTTGCGCACTCTTCGAGGCACAACGTAGAGCAGTAACGTCGTCCTTGAATCCAAGCGACCAGTATAGTTCATCGACATGCCATTGCAGCCGTCAAGACGGTCACGATCGCCATCGCCATGATGCAAGGATACTCGTACCCACCTCACTCTTCCGCCATGCTCCCGACCCTTGCAGCTTGCGCATCGTAGTCAACGGCGTGTTTCACCTCGTATCCTTGTCGTATCTGATACGTCGTGGTGTTGGTCGTCGAGGTTCTGGATCCTGGATCTCTTGTGCACGAGAATAGCAACATCAAGCCTTCTGTATAAACCTCACGATGTATTCATTCGCGTCAGAACTCAATCGATCTGTGAACTTCTTGGGGCTGCTGGGGCTGCATGTTCAGCACCGTTCATCCTGGATACATGCGCGCGGATGTGGGTCAGTAGCGCGGTTGCATGCGTTGACTTTGGGGCTGGTGTTGCACGACGCATTCTTGAACTACGGATGGGAGCGGCAGCGCAGAGTTGGATATGGTAACACATTGTTGTATGGAAGGAAAAAAAAACTCGCAATCTATCAAAGACCATCCAAAATGTTGAACGCCGCGCTGTTGCATCTAGAAGCAATCCATCATCTATACCCTAGCCCACCACAGTTGGCTTAGAACTTCAGCGTTGATTGTTTTCAACATCCGCAGCTTTCTCATCGTGCTGGAACCCCATCTCCGTCTCCAGAGCGCCATTCATATCATATTCTTTGACAAAGAAAGTGCTGATGAATGCGACTCCGGCAAGAACAGTCATCACAATCCAAATGTACTTTAATGCGTACGTATAACTTTCCTTGAGCTGATCCTGTGCATCGCCGGATTCCATCGCCTTGATAATCTGGACCAACCCCGCAGCATCCTTGGAGTACTCATCCGCCATATCAGCGAGAAGTGGATAGGTGAGTAGCTTCTTCTTGATTTGGTTCTGGAAGACGACACCGCCGACAGCGACACCAAGCGTCTGGCCAAAGGCGCGAAAGAAAGAAAACATGTTCGCCGCATACGCCTGATCTTTCGCAGTTGCGGATGCTTGCACAGCTAGGGCCATCGCAGGGAAGAGGACACCAGTTCCAAGGCCACCTACAAGGTTGAGGAAGATCCACGCTGGAGTTGATGTCCCAGGCTTCATCAGGGTCAGTATTCCAAAACCAACCGTTCCAAGAGCCCATCCCAGTCGTGTAATCCAGAGGTATTTGCCTGTCGAAGTGATGGCAATACCTGCGCCTACTGCGGCTGGAGCGACAGTGAATGTCCATGGGAACATGCTGACACCTGCCATGATCGGCCCCATTTCCTTGACTGCCTCGAAATACAGTGGCATGTAGTAAAGAACTGCCCACAGGATGACTCCATGTAATAATGTCGCTGTGTAGAGGATCGCGGCCGACCTAGTCTTGAAGACAACCGTACGAATAAGCGGATTGGGCGCGAGATACTCCTGATGGACCACAAATGCAAGCATACCAGCGGTGCACACGATGAGTGGAACAAGTGTACGCCAGGAGTCCCAGGGATATTGTACGCCGCCCCATGTAATGGGAATGAGGAAGCCAGTCGTAGAGGCGAGGAACACCACTGTTCCAATCCAATCGATTTCTCGGAGCTTGGTGAGGAACGAACCGTGCTTGTGGTTGAGCTTGAGGAACAAGGTGATCAAAACCCCACCGATTCCCAGGAAAGGCAAATTAATCTGAATAGATACTGTTAGTTAAAAGCGTAGGTATAAAAGGAACACACTGCTTCTTACCCAAAACACCCAGCGCCATGAGACTTCCTCGGAGAATCCGCCACCTGGAATATTGTCAGCATCAGTTCTAGCAGAGCGAGTCGAGTCACTCACCAACCAAGGGTCCCGCAACAGTGCCAACAGACCACATGGCACCAAATAAGCTGAAGAACTTTCCGCGCTCACGAAGGGGTACTGTATCGACGACAACCATTTCAGTCAAACAGAGAATGCCTCCACCACCCACCCCCTGTATTGAGCGCCCCACAAGGATCACAGTGAAGTTGTCTGCCACGGCAGCAATGATACAGCCCGCGAGGAACAACGCCAAGCTAATGTAGATCAACATCTTGCGACCAAAAATGTGCGAGAAGGAGCCGATGACGGGCTGAAAGACGGTCGATGTGAGAAGGAAAGCCGTTCCGCTCCAAAAGGCTTCAATGGCTGAGCCGCCCAGTGCTCTGGCCATGATCTATGATAAGTTCAGTATGTCGCCAGGGACCAGTGAGGTATATGGCTTGCGACGTACTGGCAGTGCCACCGACAATGATGTAGCATCGAGTGCAGCCATCAGCACAAGGATGCACAAACTACCAAATGCAGCCTGGAATTTCCATCCTGGTTTGAACGTCTCTGGAGTTGCCTTCAGTGATGAGTCTGATGCCGCTACTGGGTGGGACGACAGTGAAGGACTGTCCAATGGTGTGTCGTCCCTGACAGAGAGGGTTGAATCGGTGGACATGATGAGTTGGACTTTACTTGAATAAGGGATGAAAGCTGACCAGTCTCAGAGTGGTGTACCAATAGAGAGTGGAAATTGTTCTGCGCCGGTATGTTAAATGTTCTGCGTCGAGTTTATGCTTTGGCTATATAGGCATCGATATACAAATACACCTGCCACTCCAGCGACTACTGGCAGATACAAGCCACATTCTTACTGTCGTCTACAGTGAGCGTTCTGAGCATCAAGATCAACCGGAACAACTATCATAGCATCTCGGGCATACTTCAGGAGATCCTCAAGCTAAGGCTTCTACCAATAGTCCGTTTTAGGCATCTGTCGCGAGTAATCATCGTGAAATTGGTAGAAGGCCGGCTGACGGGATGGTGCCGGGTGGAGTCCACACGTGGAAAGGCAGCCAATGAGACTCTAAGCGAGTAGTCTTTTCCCCAAAGTCAAGTAAAGACAAGCATACATAGTATGGGATCGCAGGATCTGAAAGTGGTTCGGGATGATGAGTTGCACCCATCTCGTCAAACGCACGGACCATGTGAGCGTGGGGCGGGGAGATGTTACGCCGATTCAGACAACTCAGACGGGCTTCGCTTCAACTCTACCTCACATCACCTAGGCATCGATCATGGGCTCTTCGATGCCTCGACAGTATGTGCAGCCACATGCGCAATAGCGGACATATCGCGGCGGTAGATTTTTGATATCGTGAATGCGTTTCTAGATGTTGATGTGATATGGGTACAACTCCTAGATACCCAACGACAGGGCGGCTTGGCAGCCCCAAAGCGGCGAGCGCAAGCGGCATGTTTTCCCTAACTGCTCTTCATCCGCACACAGCTTGTCAAACAACCTTTTCGCAGATTCGTTGCACGACTGTGTCATGTCAGATTCAATGTGCTGCACAAGCCTGCCTGCAGCGCCTGAAGTATGACGTATATCCGACTTGACGTCCTGCAAGCCATGCACTGCGACATACCATACCAGCCACTCACGCAACAAACTGTGCTAGAATTCACAACGATATCGAAGTCCATCAGATCAAAATCAAGACAAAACAAAACATGTCTCGAGCCGGATGGATAATCAACTGAGAGGGAGACCCCGCAGCCTTGAGCCTCGCATGGCTGTGGCCGCGAACGTCATGCGTGCTCAAAGGAATGTAAGTGACCTTTTGGGCTTTGTCCGTTCTGAGGCACAGAATAGAGGCGCATTTCCGCTTTAAGCTCCAACCACGTGTGTTGCTCAGTGATGGTAGTCTTTGTTTGGCAATCTTCCAGAAGGCTTGTCAGCTATGCAGTGTATCATGACCCCTCGTCTGTTCGCGACGTCGAGGGATGCACAAGAGACGAGAGCATCTACCGTCTCCGGTCAAGCAGCGCATTCTGTGGTCTTCGCCATTAAAAGGTATGGAGCGACCTGTGCGTTCGTTCAAGTCGTTCATTCGAACGGTGCCACCCAACCCTGGCATAGAGAGTCAGAAACCTCTACCCCCAATACCATCGTCTCCAAACAGTCCAGATGAAGTCTCTATAGACTCTCCAATAATTCCTTTACCCAAAAACAGCACCAAGTTCGCCCCGTGGCAAGCGCCAACGCAGTGGGAGTGGGACTTGTCTCCCTCGCATACCCGACCTATCAACACCACGTCAATTTTTCCTAATCGAAATTATCACCCGCTGCTCCCGGAAGCATCGCGAGCGCCATTTAATCCGAAGAGCGAGATGTTCACCGGGATAGTGGACACAGGCGATGCTCAGCGAGGTCCTTTCTACGCCGGGTTCAAAGCCATGGAGGACAAGCCAGTGCCGCCACCACGGAACCCCTCGAGGCTATCAATGTCTGGAAAAATATCAGGTCGAAGCGGGTCTGACAGCTCAGCTTCATCAGTACCAAGTGACCACCAGTCAAGCCTCTCGCCTAGTTTTCACAGCGAGACACGCCAAGATCAGCCATCGACATCACACTTACATAGTGATAATGATACGCCAAATGTCGGACAAGCCTCATATCGCGTCTCCGATGCATCGACAAAGGCGAAGGCGTTTGCGTCTCTCGGCATAGGTTCACCTCGAAACAGCAAGGATGTGTGGCAAGGTTGGACATGGACAAATCGGTCTGATGCGTCACAGGCAGATGAAGTTGGTCCCCATCCCCTGATTCTACGCGGCAAGGACCTCCAACCACTTGTTGGGAACGATTTATCCGCTTCAAAAGAAGTGCACATGCTAGGACTGGAGGACAAATTGCAGCAACTAAGCTTTTCGCAAGACTATCACGATGTACTCGCCCACCAATATCACGAAACTTATATACAACCTGCGGAGGTGCCGAAATACCAAACCTCTGGCAGGATTACCCCCAGATCGAAATTCGGCGTACAGGCACAGTTTCCTCAAAGGGAGCACGAGATGATTCCTCGACCTTTGGCGTGGAGGAAATCCTCGGGGAGCTCATCATCAAGTAGTTGCTCCAAAAGAAGACCAGTGGACGCGGAACCAGTGACTACCTCAAGGCCAAGAAAGATGCATAAAAAGGTGCCATCGTGGGTACCACTTCAACACCTATACGTTAGTGAAACGCGGTTGGCCACATCCGAGGATGCTCCTTCACATTCAACTCGTGGTATGGATATTCCTCGATCTAGCCGTACAGGGATGACCAAGAACTTATCGCCGAAGAAACCTCATCGCTTTCCAAATCTTATGGCTCACGCACGGGGATTGAGATCCCATAAACACCATTCAGGACCTGACGATCCTACCACAATCGCCGCGAATTCCCCTCAACGATCAGTACGTCCGCCGAGGTCACATACACCCGCCCACCCTTCACGACCCACAGTCCCCTTACTGCGGCTGCCGGGAGGATTGGCACTGGTACGAAATCCACCCTCTGAGACACTGCGACCCGAGGCTTCAAACATGAGCCACCCTTCGCCTTTCATTGATACCTGGCACAATTGGCCACACACAGACTCGCCATTCCCACCTTCATCTGGATATCGTCGACCGTCATCTGCGTATAGCCAGTCGTTAGCCGCAAGCCCGGTAGCACCAGGAATAGCTATCAATAACAGAATGCGCAGCTCCATCAGTTCATTGCCATCGTCCCGGCCATATTCTAGCAATGCCTCTCTACCATCATCCCCACTAGCGCAGGAACTGTTCCTCCCACGCACCCCACCACCACTTCCAACAAAACAACCACGGGTATCTCCAACGGTGTCCCCACTGTCAACAAGTAGTGGGAGACGGTATCTCGAGAGTTTCTTCGAAGATGACACGGCCGACAATAACCCATATAAACCTGGTCTCTTTGACAAAGCAAGAGACGTGCGAGACGCATGGAAGAGACAACAGAAAGAAGCCAAGCAAGAGAAGCTGAAGCAGAGCATCAGGGTACTCGGTCCCCTGGATGTGACGGGCGTGAACCGTCGCTCGAATCGTGAAGCGAGTGTTTTGGTGGACAGTAAGTATAATTGGCGCAAGCCAGGTGCAGAGTATATGGCCTCGAATTTTATATAGATGAAATTACAGACAGAATGAATTTTTAATGTCCAGTCATGTGGGCACATATGAAAAGGTTTACTGTGGACCATTAACCTCAGCATGAATGGTAGGCTTAAGCCCGTGCTATTTCCGTTCGTAGCTAATGTGACCGCTTGGCAAACTGGCTCAAGGCGTCCGAGGCTGTTAATATGGCACGCATTCACGACATGGAGACTGAAAACCTTGCATTAGCAGAAGTTTGAGTGTCTTGCTACTGAAATCGACGCGTTGGACTTCGACCATGCGACATGACGTGCTCCTGAGGGAAGAGACAATGCCTCTTACCATCCCAGCCTCTGTCACCAAGCGTAAGCAGGCATGCAACAGCTGCAGACAACGAAAGAAGAGATGTGGCGTGAGTCACAATATTTTCACTAGATTGATGGGCTCCTACTGAAGCATTGCGTCAGGCTGAGCGTCCCACATGCTCTCTTTGTTCCAAATGGGGCATCAAGTGCGAGTACACGCAAGTCGCGTCCTATTCCTCAATGAGAGCGGATCGAGCAAGTGGTGCTCTGATTCACGAAGCCACTGTTCAATCCATGGATGTCGACTATGGCTTCGTAGTAAATGAGATATCGAGTTCCACGCAACAGCCAGACATGGGGTTCAACTTGATTAATCCTCAAATTTCAGCGCATATCTATCTTGGGAGACCAAATGCAGATCAAAATGCTTTAGCGAGCTTCGACGACCAACCAGATTTACTCGAGAGCTATCAACTGCCTCCTCAAGTGCTTCTTGAAGAACTCGTCAAACTTTTCTTCGACAACTTCTACCACATGTTCCCATGTTTTCATCGAGCGAGTTTTGAGGCAAAGGTACGGAGTAGTGAATTGGCGACTGAATCCCCGCTCCTCATATATGCGATGTGCTGTATATCTGCAAGACATCACACAGAAAGTGTCGTCCATGCTAGGGAGAGGTGCTGGTATGAACAAGCCAAGTTCCATTACGAAATAACACGTCGAAGACCGGATGCAGGACTACGAACCGTTCAGTCTGTTCTACTCCTCGTTTTCCATGCTTCTACTATTGGTGATTACTCTGCTAGCTGGTTGTTTCTCGGTAAAGCATGGAGACAAGCTGTTGTACTCGGTCTGAGTGAGTACTTGAATTCCCATCTTACATCAACGCACGCTGACGTTGTTCTTCCTACCTCTAGATCGTATGGATGCTACACGTGCCGTTGTAATGGATCTAGATCACCCCAATGTAAACGCCGGCAATGAAATCGACCGCAACACGGACACAAATGCAGCTAGAACCATGTTAGAACGAGAAGAGTGCCGAAGAACCCTATGGCTACTTTTCATCATGGATAGGACGCAGGCTTGGCCAACCGGGTGGCCACATGCTATTGCTGAATCACAATTCAAGGTAGACATGCCCATGGCGGACACGATCTTCCAGGCTGCCGTTCCCGATATGGCTTGGATTGCTCATGATACCATTCCCTTCTCCAAAAATATCAATAGTCTCATTGCTACGTTGGGTTCTGCAAAGCACCCCTTGAACGTGTTCCATTACCTTGTTGTAGCGCATGTCTTGCTCGGAAGGGTAGCAGAGTTAGTCCATTCACTGTAAGTTGCAGTCCTTACAGTTAACCTGTTGCGATAATGCTGTCGCGGCAGCGCTGTTTACTATTGAGAGGTCATCAACTGACAAAAGCTCAGACACGACGACCCAGGCACACCCGAGTATGCAGACGACTGCGCAGAGCTCGACGCTCTCATCATCAGATTCAGGCTCAATATTCCACGCCAAGCATCCTCGGTCATCGATGCTCTCCCGTGTGACCAATCGCAAGTTGTTTGGCTGCACGTTACACTTAATACCATGGAGATGTTACTCCACTATCGGACTTGTGGAAATGCCAGTACACCAGGGGAGCCGCCGAAATTCAAACTTGCGGTTAACGCTGCTCGGAACATTGCGCAACTGATCAAGGACGCTTCACGTATCTCAAATAGCCTGTTGGTATCGGCACATATTGGGTCCTCGCTCTACGTTGCGGCATGTATACTGGTCATTCAGTGGCGTTTGACTGGAGACGACAGCCTCAAAAACGAGATCGACTTGTTCATGTTGGTGTTCCAGCGCATGAACGATGTGTATAGTTTTCTCGGCTTGAAATTCAAAATTGCGCTAGAGAAAGACTTGGAACGGAGTGTTACTGACCTTGCGAGTTTGCGAGAACGAGGGTACAAGGGGCTTTTGGCTGACTGCTCGAAATGGGAGTTTGTTAGGGAAGCGTTTGCGCAGAGAGGTATACCTCTTGACATTACTTGATTTTTTGGCTAGGAAAGACAGAATAGACGTTCGTTGCCATGTTTAAAGTCTAGACGACTATACCGGACAGACATCCGAACCCGTAGACCCGCACCAAGCTATCTCATCCCGCAACTTCATCAAGGTACTCTTCTACATTGCTAAGTACCAACAAGAAGACGCCCACCATCACTCGTCACCATCCCGCCATTCGCAAACCGATCCTTCATAACCCACCCATACGCCTCAGCAATATCCTCCGGTTTCCCAAAATCACCCGTTAAACTAAACCCCTTGCGCATATTCTCCACTGCCTCTGGTCCCGCCTGCTCCAAGAACCCTTGAAGCAGCTCCGTCTGGATAGCCCCAGGGATCACAGCATTCGCTCTAATCGGCGCAAGATCTACTGCGAGTCCTCTTGTGAGACCCTCAACGGACCCCCCGATTGCAGCACCGTATGTCCAGCCGGGCATTGGGCGATGTGTGTTCGTACCGCCGGTAATAGTAAACGAACTATCAGCGGACCTGGGCATGTAATCGCCGGTAGCAAGTAGTTTAGCTATGATACATGGAGCTATCAGACGAATAGTGAAACTGTGGAGAATTTCGTCGACGGTAGCGGTCGGTACTTTGGGAAGCGAGATTGCGTCTCCCGCTGTGAAGGCGATATGGTCAACTTTCTTGGTCCCTGATTCAGTCACTTTATCTAACATGGCTCGCAAGTTGGTCTCGAGATTCTGCTTGTCGAGGAGATCGACTGCAAAGCCCGAGACGTTGGAGGCTGAGTTGTTTGGGTACAGAGATCGAAGGAGTTCGACTTTGGCGTCGACTTTTGGTTGGCCGGAACCGGAGATGGTGACGCGTGCGCCGTATGAGAGGGCCATGTTTGCAATCGCGTACCCGATTCCTGAGGTTCCTCCGAAGATGAGAACGTGGGTGTTTGCGAGGCGGTTTTGGTGGGCCATTGTGAGGCTGTACGTGGAATGATATGGGAAGCTCAGGGGGGCGAAATAATGGCAGATTTCGAGGCTTGCAAGCTGCTTTGAAAGACGAGATTCAATATGTGGGATGCTTTAATCTATCACTCATACTTCCGCCTAGGCTTTATACCTGTCGACCTCATCGTCTGCGGACCTGCCAGCCGCCTAGCGGGAACGAGCGGGCTCGGAGATAGGATGAGCGTGCCATCGCGGCATTTCACTGGTATCCTGTCCTAGCCCTTCATGACACGCTGCGGAGCGGAGGGCACTGCCAGTCCTGGGGTCTGCGTAGTAGCGAGGCGGGCGCTAGCATAACGTTATGATATGCATGAGCGGTGTGGCGCACTGTTCAAACCACTCGCGCAACTTCCGCATATAGACCACACACTCATCCATGGATATGGAACTAGGCTTTATCACCTGGGGAGCGACCTCTCCATACCTCCCAATCAGCGAAGAATGCACGGCGAAAGTTCCAGTTTCAATCGCCATTCCCGCGGCTCGCATCCAGCAGCCGCACATCCCGATCACCCGCCTTTAGTAGACTCCGAACGATTTCGTAATGAGCTGCTGCATCAGGGTTTGCGCAGCACATCGGAGCTGGAATTCTATACCAGGCGCCACAGTTTGCTGCGTTGTGAAAAATTGTTTGTTCCTGCAAAGATGGCACCTTGATCTGCAGGTGTTCCACCTCCATGGCCGTCTTGCTACAGCCCAGAACCAAATGTCCAGGTATCTTCAAGCACCCAATGTCGGCGCTAATATCAGCGTATCCGAAAATCTCGAGGGAACAAATCTGCGGGAAAATTTGCCGTAGTCGATCGAGCTGGCGTAGTGATGTCTTCATCAAATACTCGAAACGAGGATTGACCAGATACCAGGGAGCGCTTCCCCAGTAACTGTTATACTTCGAACCGCCTGTCTGTGTATCGTATTCATGTCTAGAATGCGGTCCAGATCATTTACCGTAGGAAGAACAAAGTTGTTATGGTGGTAGAAGACAAGGCCCGCTTCGGAGTAGATCTGGCGACATACGCGGAGGGGTGCGAGCCGTGTATGTATATTCAGATCCATAAGTACAGTAGAGCCGTGTGGGCTAGAGAGTACCTTTTCCCCTCTGCGCTTGTTCTGTGGGAGGATGTTCATTCCGCCGAGGGTGAATTCCCAGATCATTGCACGAATCTCAACTGGCAGATTTAAAAGGGGCGAATTCGTGCTGTTGTTGATGGATCTGACTTGTATCAGCACTCTCGTGTGCACATCGCATTGCAGCTTCTGCTTATCGACTTACAGAGGGGCTAGATGATCAGGTGTTCGGCTCAGCGACAGCAGCCCATTGCGGCTAGGATCCGTCCTCGTGTTGCTGCTCCCCACCTTTGCGGGAGCAGTAACGAGTCTCCAACATTGTACGGACATTTCTCCAGACGGAATCCGATCTCCGAGTGTTCCAGATGAGATCGCTATGATCGAGGGTTGTGATGCTGATAGGAGACGTTCGAAAGACTATATGGTAGGGAAGCACAGTCAGCATGGCGATGAAATGGATTAGTGTGCAACCAGCGGGCACAACCGATATGCTGCGAAGGGATAACTGTGCACTCTTAGGTATTGAGCGTCTATGGAGTGCTTTCTGAAACATACCACTAGCACCCACATACCGCTAGCTTCCCACCCACCCGGCTACCACACTGCTGGGCCACGTAGTGACCTATGACTCCCGTGGTTTCTGGTGCATACTTTAGGTAACCTCCAGGCTTCTCACTAATATCCAACAACATGGCTACTAATGCGCCTGACCGCTCGCGGGGTTTTGAACCAGCACCAGCTCTCTCAACAAGCCGAGATGTAAATATTGCCCGGTGCTTAGCTTATTACAACTAAGACCCTACAGCTTGTTTCGCAACCAAATGATCTCACCTTTTCGTCATCACACTACAGACCGACGCGTAAGGCACAGAATCAAAGGCAAATTCTCGAAATCCTGACACTACCTCGCGCTCGTGGTATGAAGATGGGCCATCTGAGGCTCATTTGGGAGCCACAAAAGGATCCCTTCGACTATTCGTTCTCTCGAAGTGCTTGGCTACCCTGTTAGTCAATAAAATGGGCTCTGGTCCGAGTCATTGAAGGAGTGGAAGCATTTAGACTCTGGCATCTGGAAATACCCAGATGACAGTCCTGGAACTAATAAGAATGTCTCACTGCTTTCCTGGGCTTCCGAAATCGTAGAATCCATGAGCAGTAACGCGAGCCTGGACCACACCGCCATCTCACGCTTTCAAGCACATGCTATGGAGATATCAGCTAAACCCGACTCGTGCTGCGTTTATACATGTAAAAGTTTCTATCACCTTCACCGCCTGCGCGTCGAATCCTCTCGAAGAACAACAACACCGATATCCAATTGACAAGCTCGAGTCTCCGAACCTATCGCAAGACACCACTGGCTGGACTACTTTCTCGATCATGGGTAATACCGAGTTACAACAGGGCATTTCGCCTCACCATGTCGGCCTTGAAAGTCAGATACTACCTCATCACACAACGGCTACGTGAGAACATCCAATCGGGACCTCTGAATTCTACTGATATAGTACAGAACTATGGACAACCAACAAAACTCGCCGTTTCTCTGTCTACCCGCTGAGATTCGAAACAGAATATACACCTTCGTCTTCCGCACCCCACCTATCCTTGTCTGCTTCACGACATCCTCCATAACTCGGCCTGTCGATATATGTCCTTCGTCCATGTCGGCCAAGCGACGCCACTCTCACATACACTATCCACGATCAAACCTTTCTCTGATCGAAACATGTCGCCAAACTTGCTTCGAGACCAGGCTTCTACCCTTCGAACTCAACACTCTTCAAGGATTTCCCGAAGCACTCCTAGCGGCGCTGCCGGGGAGACTGTACTACACCCAGTTGACCTGCATTACAAGAATCGAACTGATGGTCACCAATGCAGACATTGCAGGAAGGAATTATCGACGTGAACGTGAACGACGTGGCAGACTCACAAAGGACACGATCGACACAATCTGCGGACTTCCTCGGATGAAGGGATTGAAAGTGACAGCAAATTGCGAGGCTGTGGATGATGCTCTTTGGAGGCAATTCACAGACGGTGTGGCTGAACTGATAAAACAGCGTCAATATACGCGCACAACCTGACATGTTGGCGGTCTTTCGGGTTTTCTGAGTCGGTCCTGCTGGGCGGTGAGAGTGTGGAGGAGGAGGGTTTCAATTTTAATCCCTGGGATGTTAAATTATAATCATAATACAGTAAAAGAAAGCACGTCCATGAAGTTCAGCCCGTGCAGTACCATACCCCGCAATCTGCAGAGCTGTTACCGGTACTTACCACACCTTACACATCGCCCGTACGGAATTCACCACCTCTCTAATTCCTACTATCACAGACTATCACAGGCATGGTTTCGGAAGATAGCAGTGAACTTGATCGGTGTCATGCGCCTGTCTTCCATATTGCGCAAGATGAAATTGTAGCCGGCGCAAAATCGGCGATGTGAGTAGGGTACCTAGTAATTGTTCGATATCGCACATTTTCACTGACTAGTCAAGCACACTCAAAAACTTTCAGAGTTCTCTATTCCTGCAGTTGCCCGGCGAGCTCCGTAACCGTATCTACGGATATGTGCTGAACAACCTCTCGGTTCATCTTTACAGCCAATACAAACCTTGCAGCGCAGCTTCCTGTCAAACCTGTCAAGCTCCCAAAGATGACTGGCCAATAGTGCATATACACAGCTATGCCGTAGCCTTGAGCCAAGTTTGTCGTGCAGTTCACGCCGAGACCCAATTTCTGCCTTCGAACTTGACCGAACTTCACGGCAACATGTCCATCTTAGTGCTAGTCCTCGAGAGGCGGCCAATATTTACCGCTGCACAGCTTGCTACCTTGGCTGTGGTATATATAGAGCTAGATGACGAGTCTTGTGATAGGTCTTATCATCTAATAAGGAATGGGTTGTCAGCCATCGCACGTACACTGGTCGGGTCCTGCACACAACTCGAACGGATGGTATTGGTGTTCAAGGGACAATCTTGGAATGAGGAAGTTCAGGAACTTCGCAGAGACAGAGTGTTTAATAACCTTCGTTCAAGGGTCGGCTTACATCTACATATCAACCCCTCGATGAACAGGATAGCTGTCGAAATGATGCAGATGTGAGGCTACAAGATGCTTACTGTAACCGGCTTCATTCTGAAACGACGTTGGGATGAGTGGTCAATATCTAGAAATGAATTTGGTCAAATACTACTTGCCGTGTTGTTGTCATCATCAAGGAGGATCGATTATGTGTAGTATACTATTGCATAGGATCGATTATGTGTAGTATACTATTGCATAGGATCTAGTACGACCTAGAGCTTCATTATGTCCCAGGCCAAACCAATCACATCACCGTCTTCGAATCAAACTCTGCTACATGTTTGGCTCGTGTCTGACACTGTTAGTACAGTCAACGCCCTGAGTTACCTCAACTAGATGGGATCAGACATAAACAACGACATAGCTGACAAAAGTGAGCGAACAACATGTGTTATTATCATGTCAAGCCACCAATGGTCTCCAAAAAGCCATTTCACCTCGCCTAGTTTCCTTCCAGATATTCTCCAAATTGAGTCTCGAAGGAAACTTTGACCTCTCTGTCAAAAGGTCCCTGAGCAATTCCGCGGAGTAACCAAGTATATATACCTACTCCGAAGGGCCCTCTCCGAAAGGCAAAAAGTGAACGTCATGTCTCTACATGAGTGCGAACCGTGTACTGAAGTCATTGGTATGGGAGGCGATGTTTCGTTCGTCGTTGATGTTTGCACTTGCGGTTGATGTCATGTGTGATTCAAAAAGACCATGTTTGCTACCTGTGGTATGCTCTAGTGCCTGAGCCTGTCAGCTGGATGTCGTTGCTGCTGAAGCTATGGATGCTTAATTTATTGCAAACTGAGGTATTACTAACGCCTCTCTATCACAATAAGACTTCTCTATTGCGGTGATGGCTCTATAGTCTGAGCCCGTGTTGTTAGGCCTTCTTCCCCTGTCTTTAAGAGGGAGAATACACTGGCTTCAAAAGAATAGACCCTCTCATGTAATGATCGTCCCCTTAGCCGGCAGCGGGCTACTCTGCCTAAGTGTTCGGCCCATTAGACCTTCGATGTTATTATCACATGAACTCCTAAGTCTCTGCCTTTCAAAACGCTTAAGAATGACCAACATAGCTTCCTACAGAAGCAACTGAAGCTACAAGGATGTCGGCGACTTCCAAGGAACAAGTTCTTTAAACAGGTAGAGACCCTATTAGTCCACCAAACCACATGCAGCGGGCCCGATATTCCTTCACAGGTGCCTGAACACGATGTAGGTATGGTATCACGCGATGTCGCCAGGAAAAATTTAGCCAATCAGCGTTGCAGTGTTTTTGCACTGGATTCGTCTACATAGGCTGCTACGCAGCAATCATCTAATCATGTGAATCGGTTGAAAAGGTATCTTGGAGAGACAACTACACTCCTCTTACTAGCCCTACGTTCATTCCTCATCTTCCTCATCCGGTGCCTGCATCTCCTCGACATCTTCCTCCTCGAAGGTGTGGAGAGGTACCGAGTACAAGCGGAGAAGAGACTTGTTGGGGTCCTTGACCAGTACATACTTGCCCTCATCCATGCGAAGCACCATGTCGACGATGGTACGGACAATGGCCCAACCGTTGTTGAGGTTGAGAGCCATCTGGGAAGCGAAGTCACGGGGCTTGTTGGTTAGAACACCGAGAACAACGTGATCGTTGTTGTTCTTGGGGTTGGCACGGGAAACGAAACTACGGTGGGGTTAGCATGAGCAAGATATAATCAAGAAGCATACATACCCGAGTTTCATGGTATCGGCCTTTGCCAAGATACTCTGAACAGTCCATCGGGCAAGCTTGCAGGAGTTGTTCTTCATCTCAGTTGCCAAGACAGCACCCCTTTGGCTTGCCAACTTGGTCCTCCAGTCGAGAGCACCGCCAGCTCCCTGTGCCTTGTTGTCAAACTCGTTGAGAGCCTTGATTGTCAAGTATTGGTCCTCGCCATTGATGTTGTTCTTGACAACCGCATCAAGCTCAGTTCGCACAACCAAGTGAAGCGGCTCTTCATCCTTCTCCAGAGATAGATCGAAGCGGCGGTACCTGTAGGCCTTGGAGGCAGGAGGATCGGTCTCAACTTGATCGTTGTAGAAGGGGTGCTCGTGAGCCATGTTGACCTTGTTGGTTTCTGATTCGGACACGACCTGGAGAGGGAAGACATTGTTGATATGTGTAGCCTCGAGCATGAGGGCTCCCGGGCTGTTCATTGAGTCCTTGTTGCCCTCGGAAATCTCGAGGGGCGCATCTGCTGCGTTCTCGTTGACAGTGACCATGTCGAGAGCTGAGCCATCGCGCTTGTCAATGAAGACCTTGTTGCCCCTCTTCGAGAAGACGAGATCCCATGAGTAGACAGACTTTGTGGCGCACATGAGCATCGACAGAACGCTGTCGGTAGCGAAGACCGTAGCCTCGTCCTTGTCGGCGAGTTCCTGGATGATGGGATCGCTGGAAGTGGTGACATTGTAGGCTGCGCGGTCGAGTACGTTGAGTCTGCGCTCTGAGGTCTTCGCACCGGGCTGCTTGTCGTAACTGCGGTCGTAGTAGTAGAGGAATCCGTAGCTGTCGATGTCCTCGCCGTCACCAGTGTCCAAGTTCAGTTTCGCCAGACGCGAAAAGTCAATCTCCTCCATGACGTTCCACTCAGGCTTAACCTGGACAGACGCATCGCGGTTGCGTTGAGGCTTGTCATCCCTCCAGCCGAATCGTCGACCACCACGGCCACCACGGCCACCGCCACGCTGGTTGTCATAGCCTTGCTGTCCACCACGACCACCAACGCGCTGGAAGGTACCCCGTCCTCCGCGCTGTGCTGGTCCACCGCGCTGTCCACGTCCACGGAACACTGTACCGCCGCCACGTCCGAAGCCACGTCCTCGAGCCGATGTGCGGGTGTTGTCGACAACAGAGAAAGTCGCCTCCTCTTCTGCGGCCTGGATGGCGAAGGGATTGGTCTGCTGGTTTGCGCCGTATACCTGCTGATCTGCGGGGCAAGTGTTAGCCTTCTGAACACTTCCAAAACACGTGATGTCTTTTGTTTGTCCTACCTCTATAGTTGCGGTTGCCGAACTGCTGGCGTCCACCGCGTTCACGGTCCTTGCCTTCTGTCCAGTCGGCCATGCGACCCAGCTTGTCGGCCTTGGAGTAGGGCGCAAAGGGAACGCCGTCGAGCATCGTCTCGGTGGAGACCGTGGGGCCCCATCCTTCCGAGGCGGGCAGTGCGGACACGAGGTCCAGGAGTGATGCGGGCGCCATGTTGTCGTGAGGTTTTCGGGAGACGTCGTCTTCCACGCTGCCACACAATGCCTCACGAAATCGAAGTGGGCTGCCAAGATTCTTGCGCTAAGGAAAATCGAACAGCCGACCCCGCGCTAGTGTACCCAGGCCTAGTCCATTCACTTGGACATCAACCACATGTGCAACGCCAAGCCATGCATTGATCCCAAATTCACTTGACCAACTTCACTTATGCCTTTTTGGACCCGCCCTGTGCGCACACACCTCTCGTCTATATATTGCAACTACCTGCTGTAGAATCTGACGATGGCCACCCCTACGAATCAACCTTATCTAATGCGCCTCAACCATGACCGATGAGATACTTGCTCACATTTCCGCACCCACAACTCGACAGACCGACCGGTTGTATCAATCCCTGGCCGACGCATACCACACCTTTGCGCCACGTAGAGCCCAACGAGATCGAGACCAGGATCAAACGGGCAGCTGGCAAGCAAGACCTAGTGGCGCACCTTTGAAAGCTTCCGCAACGGCACGTGACGACAGCTTAGACATCGTTGCTACGTCCATCATCGCCTCCAGCAAAGACTCATTTGGCAGCTTTCCATCGTATCTATCATCTGAGGATCGTGTGAACCCCTTCACGCTGGACGCTAGTCCAGTGGACGGTGACTCGACCGAGTATGGCTCAATACAGACTTCAAGTCGTCTGGTGCGACTAGAACACCTACATCAGAATTGGAAAGAGAAAACCACCCTCAAATCCAGCTTTGCCAAGAACTTCCGATCCTCGCAGCGCACTTCTCAAGTTCCAGATGACGATGACGCTGACACAGCCTTCATCGAAAACACCCAGCTGGCTATGCAAGCGCTCCAGAGTCAGCTGGAAGATAGTCGTTCGATCAATTCTGAAGATGATTCTACCAGCGAAACTGACTCTGAGGAGTACACCGGCAACTTCCAAGTGTCGGATGTGCCAGAGGACACAAATGATGTTATCACCAATGAAGTAAAGGATCCATCTTCTCCAGCTCAAGTAGCGGAACCGGACATCAATACTGTGGTCGCAAAACGTCCAAGCCGGCCAGTAGAAGCATCGATTAGCCCTACATCGAGCAGCTGCAATGGCGACGGCAAGATGCAGTTTGTGGTACATGCAACTTTGCCGACGGAGTTTTTCGACTTCAGCAAACTCCCACTCAATATCTTTCCGCCAGCTCCGCAGATCTCAGTATCGAAACCTGGTGGCCTACCCTCACAGATCACAAGTTATCTTGCATCAGTGAAGAGACGACATCCAAACCGCTACAACCTCGTCAGGAGGAAGTACAAGCCCAAGGATGATGATCGAGGGTACTGGGCTGTGAACTGCACTAGTTGGCCAGTGAAGGCACAATTGGGCATATGGTCGTCATTGCAAGACTATCTTGTAAACGGAGAATTGGGCTGGGGTATAACCATCCATAGAGATCCCAAGTCCTCTGATGAGCTGGGTGAGATCAGACTGTACTGCTGGGCCGAAGTTGCCGAGCACATGTGGCTGCAACTATGGTTGTCTTCTGGGGGCTATATCTCTTTCTTGAATTGGTTGGACGCCAATGGACATGTTACCTTGCAAGCCAAACTGAAGCCAAAAGCATCTGGTGCAGGCATTGGATCAGAGTCGTAATGACCGCTACATAGACCGGGCGTTGTGCTAGGATGGTAAGATTAAGGAGACATCAGTCATCACTATAGGTCGTAGACAGTTCAAAGATGATTATCCACAAGTTGATTGAGCTAAATAAATGATCAAGTCGAGTCCAATTGTACACATCAAGTAGTCTGTGATTAACAGCCTATCCTCACATTGCTAGTAATCAGACGCGTTGTCCGACCCCGACCACATTCCACGCCAAGTCCGCCCCCAGGGCTGAGCGCTCACACCTCATCAATGTTTCAATTTCCGTAACGACACGCAACGTCTCCCACACGTCCACAATGTGACCTCACACTTCCCACACATATACCAAAATGCCACCAAAACAGCGCAACGAGCGTGAGCGCAAGCGCAGCGTGAGCCTCGACGATGAGCGCACCCTCCACGACAACACCTCCGACTCCGACTACGATGGCCGACCCTCGGGCGATCTTTCCGACGCCGACCATGACATCCTCGAGTCAGAAGACGAGCGTGAAAAGTTATTGACACGAAAAGATGGCATATTTGGGCGGAAAGGCTCGGGTGTACGGATCGGCAAGCTGTCGCAAAAGACGGAGATGAGTGAGCGCAAGAGGGGCCGTAGTGAGGAAGAGAGGGCGCTGATGTATGAGATGGAAGAAGGTGTTGGGCAATCGAGTACGAGCCTGAGGAGGAGGAAGAGCGAGGAGAGCGATGAGCAGCGGTTGCGCGCCATTGGGGAGCAGAGGAAGGCAAAGCGCATACAGCTTTGGCGGCGGATAGGCATATACAGCGCCATTGTTGCCCTGTTCGTTGTACTACTCGCCGCTGCATATCGACTTTCGACTCCCAAGGATGTCCTGGCTGCAGCTGCGCTGGTTTCAAATGGTACATCACTCTTCGCGCCTACCACGATACTCATATCACTCGATGGCTTTCGCGCCGACTTCCTCTACCGCGATCTTACTCCTACGCTCAATCGTTTTATACAAGAAGGGATCTCGCCAAAGTATATGCTTCCCAGTTTTCCAAGCGTTACATTCCCGAATCACTACACCATGGCGACAGGAATGTACCCTGAGGCGCACGGTGTTGTGGGGAACAGTTTCTGGGATCCAGCCCTGGAGAAAGAGTTCTACTACACGGATCCAGAGCGCAGTCTACAACCACACTGGTGGGGCGGCGAGCCCATCTGGGTGACTGCCGAGAAGCAAAAGGTTCGCGCAGCCGTGCACATGTGGCCAGGCTCAGAGGCGCACATTCAAGAGCAAGAGATAGCCTACATCGACAAATACAACGGCTCAGAAGTGCTGCCTGTGAAAGTAAACCGTATTATGGATCTCCTCGATGTTCCTGGTCCCCATGACATCGGCGCAAAAGCAACCAGTCCACGCCCCCAACTCATCGCCGCATACGTCCCCGATGTTGACGGAGACGGCCACCGCTACGGACCGAACAGCACCGAAATCCGTAAGACCATCGCAGACGCAGACGCAATGCTTGGATCCATTCTCGGCGGTCTTCATGCACGCAATCTAACCGACATTGTTAATGTCATCGTCGTCTCCGACCACGGAATGGCCACAACAGACGTATCGCGACTCATCCAACTCGAGGACCTAATCGACCCCTCAGAACTCTCCCACATCGATGGGTGGCCTCTCTACGGCCTGCGCCCCAAAAACCCAGAAGACCTACCACGTCTCCACGCCCAGCTTAAGGAAAAGGCAAAAGACAATCCGAATATCGAAGTCTACCTCCGTGACGAAGATATGCCAGCGCGGTACCACTTCGCCAATAACCCGCGCATTGCACCGTTATGGATTGTGCCCAAGACTGGATGGGCGATTGTAACGAAAGATGAGTTTGATGTTGAAGAAGGGAGGAAGAAAGGTGATGTGTACCATCCGCGTGGACTCCATGGATACGACCATGAACATCCGCTTATGCGGGCGATTTTCATTGCAAGAGGACCGGCATTCAAACACGTGCCGGGGAGTAGGATGGAACCTTTTCGTAAGTCGGATACACATGAGGGTTGGGGAACATGTGTGGTGCAGGTTGGCTAACGAAGGCACAGAGAATATCGAGCTATACAACATCGTATGTGACTCCATTGGTCTCACGCCAGCGCCCAACAATGGAACACTGCGTCTCCCGCTCAAGCCAGTGGGTCATCACAACGACACTGACGCTTCTTTGAATGAAACGCCCGAGGATCCTGTCCCAACATTATCCACATCGTCCTCATCCACATCCACATCCACATCTCTATCCCAGTCACAATCCCAATCCCAATCCCCTCTCGCAACAATGTCGCCACCCCTAGACTCACTCTCCAGTATCACAACATCAGCCTCCGGTCTCGACGATACGTTTCCCTCGCACGAAGGAACGGTATCTCATCCCACAGCACCGACGACGCCTACGGATAGCGCACCTGCTGCTGAGACGAGTGCCAAGGGGAAGAGTGGCTTGTGGGATTGGATTGCGCATAAGGCGAATGAGGTCGAGGAATGGGTTGATGGGTTTTTTGTGCATAAAGCTATGCCTGGGGATGAGGATGGGGGTGGTGAGAAGGCGTCGACGTGAGGGTCGTCGATGTGTCATCTCCTCATTATTAAAGGAGAGATGGAGACTAGACTTGCGTTTTTACTATAGAGATACCCGAATTTGATGGAGATTTGAGAGGATGGAATTTTGCACATATATGCGTAGATGTGACATGTCAGTTTTGGCAAAGAAGGTGAGCGCGTTGTTGCAAAGATTTATTTCTATCTCATTACGATCCATGATATCTTTACATGATATCGCATTTAGTCGGTAACCCACAAGGGCCCTCACTATCCTTCTCCTTCTTCTGCTGGGGCGGAGCAGCAGCAGCACCCGCAGGCTGCTGAGCCGGCGCAGCAATAGCAGCCGTCGTGCCATTGCCACCCGCAGCAGCCGGAACATCGCTTTTCCCCTCCTTACTACCATCTAGTCACGGATGCGCCTTAGCAACAGCCTCATAAAACGCCTTACCCTGCGCCTCGGCAACGCCCAACTCCAACGCACTAGGCTGCCTACTCCCGTCTCCCGCACTGAACGTGCCAGCTCCCCAGGGGGACCCGCCATGCACCTCTTCCAAGCTCGACAACTGCGCAAACGTCGTCTTGTACCCCAGCGGCACGTAGATAAACCCATGGTGCACAAGCGTGCTCAGACTGCTAATGACTGTGGATTCCTGACCGCCGCCTTGTGTACCGGTTGATACGAAGACGCCGGCGTATTTACCCCAGTAGGCGCCCGAGGCCCATTGGCCGCCGGTTTTGTCCCAGAAGGCTTTGAATTGTGCGGGGAAGTTGCCGTAGCGTGTGGGGATGCCGAAGAGGATTCCGTCGTAGGATTCGAGTTCGGAGGGGTCGGTGAGGGTGGCGATGTCGGTTGGTTTGGGGGGCGCGTACATTTTCTTGAGGACTTCTTCTGGGAGGGTTTCCTCGACTCTGGAGGGGGGAGGTTAGTGTTGGGTTCTCTTGGCTTGGGGTTCTCTTTGAGCCTGATCGGTGGTGGTGGTGGTGGTGGTGGGGAATGTTGGAATTGGACTTCATGTATATGGTGTGGTGATGAGTGTCGTGGGGATGGAGACGTACTGGAAGAGTTTGGCGTCACCGCCTGCAGCTTGGATGCCCTTCAGCTCTGCATCGGCCAGCTGCTTGATGTGGCCATACATGGAGTAGTAGACGATTGCAATCTTGGGAGCCATCTTGACGACTTTGTGTTGTGTCGAGAGCTTGGGGATAGAGGTTGTGGTAGCAGACTCGGGGAAAGAGGGGCACAGCCTACCCTCTTATATCGCACGGCATCATGCCATGATACCACCCACGGCTCTGTGCCCTGCCCATGCAGAGAAAAGATAAACTACGTATGATGCACACTCGAACCAACCACCTGCGGTCCAATAGCGCCGATGCTTGCATTCCACACACCAGCGACATGCACCAATCCACACCATTTGCAGCGCCCCACCCTTCTCCACCACCACAGTAGCGTCATCGTTCACCGCGATTATGTGAGCGTTTACTAAGGGCTTAGGGCGTTATAAGTTATGGCGCGGGCAGATGCTTCCCGGCGAGGCTGGCCGGCTAATGAGAGTGTACATTGTGTATTTTCGGCATGGTTCCGCACATGCTCCATCAGCATCGTGTCAGAGGGCTACCCAGGCCACTGCGCAGACACGCGCGGTGGCTTGCAGCGGTTGGTCAGCGGTCGGGAACGGATGTTCAGTACTCCAGTTGGGTGTGTGCCACTGTCCATAGTCCATTGCGGTGCTGGCGGACTGGCGTGGGGCTGGCTTACGGAACGCTGAGTGAGCAGCTCTCGGGTACCTTGGCTATGCCGCTTTGGGTGCTGTACATGCCGTCGTGACCTCCTGGGCTCGGGAGGCGGGGCACATGTTTGCCAAGGCGAGGATGACGAGATTCTGCCCCAAGACCTCTCCCGTCTCCTCTGCATGGCTGTTCTTCTTACCTACTGTCCTTCGTGGCAAGGTCATGATTCGCACACTCATACATTTCAAAAAGTGTCACGTCAATGTCAGAGCATAGTGCAGTGAGAGACGTAATGTTACATTGGCATATGCTGCCGACTGGAACCGCTAGAACGCTATGCTAATGTTGATCCAGAAAGAGGAGGCATCCGGCCGTCCCATGTGCTAACAATGAAAACCCGCTGTTTGGATGCTTTTTGGTATAATGTACGCCAGATGCATGAGAGGAACAATGTGGCTGTAAAGGACCTGGCATCTTTGGCTCCAGGCCTATCGCTCATGCATGTGGCCGTAGGTCGTTAAACGTCGTGTGAAAGTCGTAAAAGTGTACAGGTGAAAGGGAGTCGCTCCGGGGGATTCGGAACACAGTGTCGCGCTCACGTCTGGATCGAGTGCAGCCTGTTGCGCACACCTCCAAGGAATTGGCCCTCGTCGATGCGTTGGAATGGACCTTCCTGCTCCTTCTCGTAGAGCCCGGTGCTGCCATAAGGACCCTTGCCACTGAAGACTGCATTCTGTGGCCAGTAGCCGTCGGATGAGATCTGCGCCAGCGAGAAGTCACCATGGACAGCTTCGAAACCTGGCTCGAAAATGCAGCCGGCGAAGAAGAGCTCAATGTAAAGCTCGCGGGGCAGTGTACCAGAAGCACGGCGGTGGATGAGCTTGCGAGCCTGCTGGAGGAGCTTCTGCAAAGCATCCGTAGCCTCCTGTGTCGAACGGCCATGCTCGTGCTCGCAAAGATGGAGGGCACGCACCTGCAGATCGCCGGCGAACTTGACGCTCTCGTTCGAGAAGAGGTCTGCGCAAACAGAGGGCAGCGAGATGGACAATGTCTCGAGCTTGGGGCAATTGCGGAAGGTTTCGCACAGGTGCTCGCTGTCGCTTGGAGAACCAGGGTGAGGGTGCCAAAAGCCATCCTGTGACCGCGGGCTGTGCTCAAGGACCCTAAGCGTCTTGCGCGACGCCTTGACAATGGCCATCACACCATCAATGGTAATTGACGAGTTGCAGGTCAGGTGGAACTCCTCAAGCTGGGTCGCCGTGCGCGCGATAGCAAAGAGATCGTCATCAGTGATGGGCATAAAGGTTGTATCACCGAAGATCTTGAGCCGCCGCAATTGGCTGAAGTTTGCAGATTGTAGAGGTTCGAGATCAACCTGGTTGTCTTTGTCCGCCGCTTGTTGTGACGTGGGATCGACACACTGAAGCTCCAAGGATTCAAGAGGCCTACCACTACCCATCAGGACGGTCCGCCATGACTTCGCGTCTAGATGCCTGATTGTGGTCCACGGAACGGACAAAGAAGTAAGATTGGTGCAGTTCTTCAACGACTCAAACACGAGGCGATCGGTCTCAGCAGTGTAGAAGCCATGCACCCACATGCGCCGAATCTTAGAGGCCACCTCTGGGAAGTCATGGTTAATCCTGACAGTGCGCTTTAGCGATGCAAAGGGATCGCGGTAGACAGCTGTGCCAGTTGGACGATCAATCAACTCGTAGAGCGGGTAGCTCTCTCGTCGATTGGAAAGTTCGGCCCATCTCTGCATACAATTAGCATCCTCCTGTGTCTTGAACAGAGAGAGTCGGTCCTTACCTCTCCACCCTTCCATCGGCGAATGTACACATCCCGGAGAGAATGTTCCAAAGCCCACTCGTGCCACTTCCAGCACACAGAGCGAAGTGCGGCTGTCGCATCCCACTTGAGGAGCTCTGGCGGAACAGGCCCCCTCACGTAGCGCTGGAGCGTAGCCCGCTGGAGTGGCAGCGGTGCCTGGGACAGGCCAAAGGTGTACGTGGGCCCATCACGTATGTTGGCTTTGGCAACCTCTCCGAGGATCTGGGTGAGTACTTCGTACGGTAGGTCGTTGATGTGCATTGAATTGATCGAAGTCGTGTAGGCTGGTTCGATGTCTGTGTGCGACAGGGGGATATGGTGTGGTGTTAGACTACCTTTATGTGGGTGGCCGTCGTTTGTTGATGCGGGAGCTCAGGGAAAGTGAGGAATGTATCGGTCAGTCAAGTCAGATGATGTCAGATTAGGCATGCCCAGGTGAAAGCTGGGAGGCGGCTCTTATAGTCATCAGCTGTTGCCTTTGCCCGGACCTGCAGAAATTTATCTGGACAAAGGGCTCTGTGGTATGTCTGTTAGTCAGTCGTCAATCGTGACTCCAGGTCCTTGCAGCAGCGCCAACGCGTCGGACGCCGGGCCCTAGGCGCAGTGCAGCCAAGGGCCAGGACTTCAGGTGAGTGAATGACTGCAACGGACCAATGGGCGCGGGCGCATGTGGTTGCACGCGTACGCTTTCGCGATGGAAAGCGCAAAGCAGGCAGGTGGCCATTGCTGTGTTTTACGTCAGACGGCTTGGCTCGACCCCGGGTTTTGCTCGATTTTCCTCGCAAGCGGGCTCCTTGGGCATGGTCACGAGGCACCACAGAATATTTCGGGGGTAATGGAAACTGTTTCTTGACACATCTTTACGCCAGCATCCTCTGGACGAGACCGTGCGACCGTCTTTCACCATCCTCGTGCGCTGGCCGTGCCTCCCGTCTGGCGCCTGCGTCCATTGCGAGTCGTCGTGTCGTTGCATCAGCGACGACGGCCTCCCGCTGCCGTTGGCTACCCCATGGTGAACCGACTCCATTCGTTGTGCACGGCGTCTGGCTGCAGCGTGCAATATGGCTTCCACAAGTTGAGTCGTCAATAGCCACCCTTGGACATCCCAACGGCTGCAACCGCAACTGTCGTTATCGTTGTCCCATCTCACGCCTTTGATTTCGTCACAGTTTCGCCATCTTATGCTATGGCCAGGATGACTTCAGCACCTTCCCTTCAAGCTTGTACGACCACCGACCTGGTCTTGGCACATCCTTGAAGCTGTCACGCTCCATAGCAGTCTATGTACACAGTACTGATCCACCATCCACCATGGCTTGACGCTGCGCTCACGACAATGCCATGCTGTACGTGTTGTCGCCGCGCTGATCACAATACATACATGGACTCCATCCAAGACCACGACTCTCGCCAGCAGGTTGCAAGTGGATCGATTTGCAGAGTTTGCACGGTGCTCCGGGCTTCTGCTGCCGAAACACGATGTTCTCGTGTGCATCAAAAAGCTGGCTTAGGCTCCTCACCATCGTCTTCGATGTGACTGATGTGGTAATTTGTTACGTTTTGGAACCTTCCCCGCTCTGCAGCCTCTCCACAACGCAAGCATTGTCGTCTTTACGGGAACTACATTAGCTTCAGCTGCAGAGCCGAGCACATCAAGGCAATCCCAGCCGTTGCAGAATTCTCTCACTCAGTACTTTCGCTGGCCGTCTAGGACGAATCGGCTGCCACTCGATGAAAGCGTGCAAACAGTCTCCAGCACGGATGGCTAAATGCACCCATGAGCACAACATCTCACCCAATCTCTCACAAATCACGATCCAATCTCACCGGCACGATCCAATCACCCTTTAACGAATCATCTCTTGAATTTCCTTTCTTGATTTTCATGAGCTAAACAAAAGCACGCTACCCCGCAGAGATCTCGGACCCTGGCTTGTGGCCAACTCTCTTGACTCCAAGCGTCTGGCGTCTCGCACATCCAGCCAGCGGGAAGACAGGCCGTTTGCACTAGAAGGCCCTCGGACCTCGCCCGGTCTTACCGCTGCTATTGTAATCGCTTCACCTGTTTCTGCGGACGTGAGTGGCAAGGGCTTTGTCTGTAGTCCGCTTAGGTCCGCCCGCGCCACATGACAGTCACGAGGCACCACCCATCTGACACGTTGAGGCGCCGCAACACCACCGAGTGAACATCGTGACATTGTGACCTTCTCCTTTTCGCCTCGCACGCCAAGGATCGTCGGATTTGCTGGCGGCCTAGCAGCCGCTGGGCTTGGGACGAGCTGAACTCTGCTGGTGTGCTCGGATGTCGGCGGTGAAGAGCTCATCACACGATGTGCTGGTGACTGGAGGGCGACGTGTACAGTCTCCGGCTTCGCGTCCTTGCTTTGAAGGCTAGACCGAGAAGACCCAGGGCTTAGGGGAAAGAGACGTGTTCGTTGTCGATGGTCGCGGCCTATGCTTTTCCGTCCGCCATTGTTGTCCCTAAGCACTTGGGTTGTGACTCCTGGAACCTCGCATACTAAGACACCTTGTCTGTTCGCCTCGCCGACCTATCTCTCAACCGTAAACACCAAATGTGTCACTCTTGTTCCCTTCGATCACAGTATTGAGGGAGGTTCGGCCCGTGTCCCATTGTCATATACACATAAAGGGTTGCGGCAACGTATCTGTCCTCCGTCCCTTTGTCAAAAAACCCAGTCACAAACGCAGCTTATCTCTTGCACCTCTGGAATGAACACGCACAGGCACCTAGAACGCGGTAGCTTATCTTTCGAATGCACACAATGGGTCGCAGTGCGCTCAAAAATCGGAATCTTATCTCTGTGCTACCGAGACGGTTTGTGCTGAAGGGATGGGTACTCCCTGATGATACGCACAACATTGACGCATTAGGCTACGAGGCACCGGCGGCTAGACGACGACTACCGGATTGACGATTACGGTGATGAGATGGAAATTATACAGCGCAGTATAGCTCTTAGTCGCCTACAAGGCTCAAGTGTGGGATGAGAGTTCAGTACGATCAACACATGAAGTGCGAGATCGGTAAGTTTATGTGCTGCTGTGACGAAGGAGTGAGTATTCGCACGTATACCTAAATGTGTCATTGAACAGCCGGGCAGGTCATTATCGGCACATCCATCGCCGCAATAAAACACACTAGATAGGACACGGTAAGAAAGGCAGTTGCACACATAGCAAGCAACATTGAAATAAGTCTATTGGCAACAAAATCAACATTGGGGTATCTCGTTAATCTAAGCTCTACGTCCCCACCTACCTCCCCCTCCTTACAGCCATACTCTCCACATTATTCGCATGCGCAAGTAAATACTTGCAACACGTAAGCGTATACTTGCACGCTTTAGTCCAACTCTCCTCCTTATTCATAGCCAATTTGATACTCTGATCGTGAATCTTGTCTTTGCGAATCTCATACGGCATCTTGACGCCAGCCGGTGAGGCGGCTAGACTCAGACTCGCTGCGCCGCCGGCATGGAGACTAGTGTTTTCTACAAAGTCGCCGAGTTGGCGGAGACATTCGAGGAATGCGACCATGGCTGTGTCGAATTTGCGGTGGAGGAAGCCAAAGTTGATGGGGAAGTCGCCTGAGGAGTAGAGTTCGAGGCGGTGACGGGTTATGGTGGGTGAGGATGGTGGGGCTTGTTGTTGGGGGTCTGTGGCGGAGGATCCGCCTTTGGCTTCCAGGCGGGTGATGGTGGAAGTGGAGCCCATGGGTGAGAGTTCGTAGCCTTGGAATTTGTAGCCTAGGCGTTCTGCGAGGGTGGCTAGGAGGAGGCAGGTTTGGCCCCATGCGGCATTTATCTCGGGCCAGTCGACGTAGGGGGAGGGAAGGCGGCCGAGTCGTAGTCCGTTGATTGTGGCGAAGTGGTTGTCGTGTGTTATGTTGAATGTGTCGTTATATACGCTTCGTCGTTGGAGCTGATTTAGTATTTGCGCATCGTGAGCGTAGCGTGTAGTGAGGGCATCTCGTTCGTTCTGGAATTCGGTGAGGGTGGTATTAAACGCATTCCGCGTCTTCCAAAACTCATTCTCCTCCTGATCGAGTTGGCGGGACTCGATTTCCAGCGCGGCCAGCTGTTCATCTAGTTCCGCTTTTTCAGCTTCGAGCTTTTCCAGGTTCGCAATAGCGGCTACTTCTGCCTTCATCGCGGCCTTCAATGACGCTTCAGCAGCCTTGACTTCCTCTGCGCTTGGTACATCAGTGTTGGCGCGGCGCAGGTAGTCCACGTATGCATCTCTTTCGCGTGTAGCCACCCCAAGGCGTTTCTGTAGACCCTCGACGAGAAGCTCAGTGCACTCAACGCATATGGGATGGTCGATGTCAGAGCGTGCAGACAGGATCTCGAACATGCGGTTTGTCGTCTCTAGGCCGTCTGCCATGCTGGTCCCACCAGCAGTTCCTGCGCTTCCCATCACACTCGATCTCCTTGTAAGGTCACTGGAGTTGGTGGGTACCTCCTCAGCCCGCAGCTGTCGAGCAACATCACGGACAGGTCCAGGCGCCGGCACGGATGGGTCCAGCATCGACTCAGACATGTGGACGTCGATAAACGACATTGCGGGATTCGCAGAGCCATTCGTCACTCTGGATGTTGTCACACTGCGCTTAAACGTGGGGTTCCTAGCAACCTGTGTGGCCTCCTTGTACGTCTCGGAGCGTATGGCGGGGAAGGCGGGACGGGAGGGACGATGCGAGGAGCTTTTGGAGGCCTGTTGCTGGCCAGCTACTGTGGAATCTGCTTTTCCATGAGCGAAAGAAGGCGAGGACCGCCGGTGAGATCAAATGTACCTGTCAACAGCTTGAAGGCTGCCGGGTTGAGCTGGTCGATGGAGGCATCCACTTCGATGGGCGTCCTGCACTTTTGGCAGGACAAGCCCGATGGTTTCCTGTCATTCGCCATATTGCTGGTGCGTGCGGTATCTCCTCATACTGCTCGGGTGGGAAGAGAAGCCGGCGAGCGCAAGGTGCGTCCAGGTTGGAATGACGGAGGGTTGCAGTCTGCGATCTGACCGTTGATCATCTGCAGGAAGCTCGGACTCCCGTCGCGTGGCGGGGCGCTATTCTAGCGCAGGCCGAGGGGAACATGTCGCGTCCCAGCCTTCGCGTTCGGCTCGTGCACGTCGTCGCCGCAAACAAACAACCCCCACCGCCCGCCGCCGACCGGGACACAACAACCCATTCTGTCAACCGGGCTTGGAGCGCCCCTTTGCGCACTCGTTGTCGCCATGATGGAACCCCCGGCGAAGCGTTTGCGCATTTTGCAGGCGGTCGACGTGGACGAAGAGAACGAAGAATACATCAACGCAAAGAAGGCACAAGAAGAGAAACTGAAGAGTCGAATGGAGTCGATATTCGCCAAGTACGAAAACATGCACGACTCCAACAGCGACATCATCGACATGAAGAAGAACGAGGTTGTTCTTGACCGAGGTCATCTGCGAAGATTGCAGCGGCAGTCTGCCCGGAACGAGACATCGCTGTTGGATACCCTGGGCTATTCTGCGAGCAAAGAGGAGGATTTCCCACCGGCCGAGGACGATATAGACCACAAAGAAGAGTCGGAAGACGAGCTGGCACCTACACAACGTCCAAAAGCTGCCAAGTCAGACCCGAAGGAGCGTCGGTCTGCCATCCAGCCTATACAGACGCCCATGTTCGCACAGGTACAACCAAGTCCACAGCAAGCACCTTACACGCCTGTCCCAGCCGCGAATCTGCTCCAATACGTTCGGTTCCCTCAGACACCTGCAGGACAGCAGGCTCAAAGTGCCTTCTATACGACGCTCACGCAGACGATCAATCAGGCAGTTCAACAAGCTGTAGCTCCTCTTTTCTCGGGTGTGTTATCGAATACACCAATTCCTCAAACATCTTCAGTCCAGACGCTGCCTCCTATACATATAACCCCTTCGCTACGTGATGATACAGTCGCGCCTGCGACGGATCCTAAATGGTTCTTTCCAGCCCTTCCCATGGAAAGCCCTAATACAGAGGTAACCCCATCAACATCGTTTCCAGATCCTGGAATCGTCAAGAAATCAGATGTCACAAACAGGGAGGTCAACGAGACGACATTCCCAGCAATACCCACAAAGCTTTCCGAGCTACAACAGCTCGGACACGGGCCTCCCGTGGCTCATCGACAGGAGTCAAGCTCGGATATTGTGCCACGTATGACACCTTCCAGAAGAATTCCAAGAGTGGAAATCCAACGGAGACGGGGATCGACCTCGAAATACCACTTCAGCAAGGACGATGATATGCACATCAGTAAGAAGGTGTTGGAGAGCTATTCGTGGGCAGAAATTCGCGATAGTCAAGCGAAATGGAGGACTTGGCCACTCACCGTGTTCCAAGACCGCTGGAATTCGAGACTGAAGCAACAGAACTTGCATTTGCAAACTGCTACCAAGAAAATCATGCAGGATAATTCTGAAGACTTATTTGATCTCCCACATCATCTACCAACACCAAGTTCCTCACGACACGAAGACCGCATCGACGGATCGGCCGAACCGATTAACACTCACGATGCTGGCCTCATAACTTCGAGTATCGGGCATTATGACGATGATGAACTCGAATTATTATCGATAGCCGGCGATGAGGATCCAGAACTTCCTGAAGTTGGCGATGAGGATGAGCTGCAGCAGGATATCATCTTGCCCTCGATCGAAGCGCCATTAGAGCTTGTCGAAGAAGATACAATCCAGCAAGCTCTTCTAAGAAAGTCGGCGACCATCGAGCCACCGAGCACTGTTGAGAGAGAAAAGAAGCCAGCTATAAAAACAGCCAAAAAACGGAGACTCTCGCTCGATCTGCATCGGGGCATTCCCGAATCAAAAGCAGACGCAGAAGACCTTCCTGGCCATACCACCACAGACATCACCACGCATTACCACACCGCTACCCCGCACAAACGCCAGAAATCTCGCCGCAGTACATCTATCGACCTCGTCGGCGACGAAGATGAACTCCTGGCCCCAGTCACTCCACGCATCAAACGCGAATCTAGTACACCTCTACCTATATCATTTCTCTGCAGTACTCCTGCCCCCAAACCTCGCGCCGACCTCCTTCTATCGGAATCCCAATCGACCCCCAAGATTAGTCAAAAGGCGTTTCGGAAGCAGGTCAAGCAATCGTGGTCGAAGATGGGTACACCGAGGCCGAAGAGTGCTGGCAAGACGTTAGTGAAGAGGAAGAGTTTTCCCATGTTGGGTAGGAAGAGGGCTTGGGATGGGGGTGGGGAGAGTGAGGATGAGTTGGCGATGTAGATTGGTTGTAAGATACTATTTTGAACTCATTTGGTAGCCATCATCAGTAAATACATTACATACCTCAAATGATATTTGTAGGGTCGATGCGTCGATGATACTTTGGTCGACCAGTGATGGTGAAGGTTAGCTTCGTGATATAGAGTTGTCGTGGTACATGGGAAAATCTATGTGTGCATTTGCATAACTCTTTGGAGGTGCGACTAGCTGTCACATAGGCATGGAATCGATGGTCCAGTGTGTTGAAATGCTAGAAGAGCTATCGTTAGTAAACGTCCACTCATACAAGTTTATGACTAGACCCTTTCACCCTTTTTCAGAGTATTGCTGCCCTATTTGGCCTCACTCTTACGTTCAATGGACATTCCCCACCATTACTTCTCTGTCAACATCGAGAATAGGCGGTTCATCTTCCGGAAAAGCGAGGTGTTGATTGTGGAATACGGTGCAGGTGTCACCTAGTGCTCTGGCACTGATTCATGTACTTGTGCAACTGAAATCCTGTTCATGATTATGACTTGTCCCATTCCAAGACTACACCTAAAACGACATGTGCTATTCTTGTCACGCATATATCAGTGATCGTGGATCTATGTTACTTCCTATTGCATGGTGTAGTGGGAGCAGACCTCCTCCCTGGAAACATCAAGCAGCCTATACCTATTATGATCTCACAATTGCAACTTATGCAATCCGGTTGCTCATACATGCACGCGAAAAGCTCTCTAACACGGACAAGGTCGAAGTCATGTCTCTTTCCCACAGACATCTTTAGTAGCTTTCCATCAAGACCCTGAAATGCACTACCGTGACGATACGCCGTTTGCTATGCTGCCTAACCTTGTTAGTCAGTGCGTACGCTTTTCTACCCGGATCCTCCCCACATATGAACCTTCCCACGCTGCACATCTTCTTGACTTCACGCTCCCCCAATCCTCGTCTTTCGCCTTGTCCGTCAAGATGGCTTCCCGGTACAGTGAAGGACATCTTCCTGCGACTACGTCACAACCACCCCTGAAGACAGGACTTTCGAACGAGGAAGCCGATGTCATGTATACATTCCTATTGGTTGCCTTGCTAGAACTAGTTAACTGTTTCTTGAGTACTCCTCGCAATCAACAAAAGTCGTCACTCTTGCGCCTTCCTCCCGAGCTCAGGAATCGGATCTACAGCTACGCCTATAGCGAGGACCGTGTAGAAGTGTACAAGTCCGACGGATCTCGCTGGGATCCCTCGCAGGTCGATGCATGGACCCATGAGCGATCGTCTCCATACGAGAATCTTGGGATTATGGATTTGCTAACCGTACTGGCTACTACTGCTGTCTGCCGCCAAATTTACGCCAGAGCCCATTTGCTCCCCTTCCGACTGAACATCTTCTATCTTGAAGGTGTCGTATCGATTGCATATATCAGACACGTTTGGTCGCAGAAACAGCGTCAGGCAATTGGCAAATTGAGACCTTAACTCCGGTACAAGGAGGTTCGGAGCTTGGATCTGCTGGATAAACTCAAATTTGTAAAGATTGTCGGGGTAACAGAGCTCAGAATCGATCAATCGCATTGGGACTCATATCAGCGTAAGCCTAATTTGCGGCGCCATAAGTGGTGTGACAAATATCAGGTGAAGCACTATCACATGTTCAAGAAGCTTCGATGGGTGCAACAGTGCCATACATGCGGTACAAAAATACCTAGATATGGTCTTCTTTATGTGGAGCACAAAGACGCCTCTCAAATAGTGCATCCTGCAGTCTCTTGTCCGAGTCGACTACCTAATTATGAAGTTCATTTACGAATAGATAGAATTGATTACATTATTTGATTCGCTTTCGTGATGTCGCCGCCTTCAACTCCACTGACCTCACCTCTACACACAAACACTACTTTCTTTGGTGGGAAACAGGAGCTGGGGAAACTGCTACTTAGCATACACGTTGACCTATCCCACTTTTTTCGGGTTTGTGCTATTGAGGGCGAAGAAGTGAAGGGCACACCACGATAGTTCTTGCGTTACTTACGGTACTGTTCATCTGGGCTGTCTCATTGGTCCCATGACATCAACTCTTTCACCTTCACTGCCGATTTATCTACACGCTAACGCCGTTGCCCTGCAACACCCCACTACTTAACTCTGCCATAACTTCTTCTCCAACAACTCTCTTCCACTGTACCCTACCACCACAATACTTCGACTATGGCGGACCAGAAGCGCAGTGCCCATGGTCTTTCAGAAGATGAGTCCAACGCTCGGTTAGTATGACCCACTTAGGACCTTTGTCATTGCTGACATGAGTTCACAGTACCTTACTAAACTCGAAGTTGCCTCTACTCTGTCTCCCAGGCGAGATCCGCAACAAAATCTATGGATACGCCTACAACGAAGAGCGCATTGCCATCTACGAAAACCGGTCCTCTGAACTTGTCTACGAAGTTCAGACCCTCGAACTTTCTTCATTGAACAGACGTAGTTTCTACTGCCGGTATCCACTGCGCCAGCTGCTCGCCAGAACTACTATCTGCCGTCAAATCTACAACGAAACTCGCCTTCTTCCCCTACGTCTCAATTCCTTTCTCTTATCCAATCATAACGCGGTCCAAAAGCTCCCATTATATGGCAAAGTCAAGGAGCTGTGGATCAAATCTCCAGCAACCGCAGACTCGTGGACTTCCCGCACCATGGTCGAACGTCTTGCACAGTTGCCAGCGCAGACTGCCGTAATTGGCGTAAAACCTTCTAAGGGCTGCACCAGCGTCAGCGAATTCGAATCTAATCGTAGTTTTTCGTTGCTTCGAAGGTTATTGACAGCAGCTGGACTGGCAGAGATGGTACAGCTTGAGCTGTTCCCACATTTCCTCATGTAAAGGCGCTCGGGCCGTCATTCAAATTCGGGTACTTGGTAATACTCGCCAAGTGATGGTGAAGGTCACCTAGTGCTACTTTTCGGGACGCGAAGTGGATGCTATTGCCGACAGAGCACTGGCATGAATGTATAGAGCATTGAATCTATAATGCACAACACAAACAAACCTGTCTCCACCAGCAACTGTGTGAACGTGGAATCAATCCGCACTCTGCATCCTCGTGCTAGCCATTTCAAATTTAGAGACAGGTCACTGCTCCCCGTATAGCTTATGTCCTTCGGTCTACCCTGTTCGTTTCTACTTATAGCTCCGCTAATACATTTAGCTCGTCAGTCTTTACCATGCATGCATGGCACTCGCAACCCGCTTCTGAAAGGCATGTTACGATTCCTGAAGTCAGACTACAGCACAGCGCTAGCTAAGCAAGAGCGGTGACATCTATCTCGAGTGATCGTGTTGAGGCGGACATGGATCATGGACAGTACTAGAGAGTTCTGCAGTGTCGAAACAGACGCAACGAGGAGGGATTTGGCGGTATAAAGAATGTGCACAGAACCACGAGTACTGTGTATGAATTCCTTGACTATTCGAGTCTGAGATGAAGGAGTGAGAAACATTTGGCTTGTTTTGTACATTGGATGTTGGGAGATACAATGCATCTACTCTTACAACTAGAAACCATATAACTTTGAAGAATCTCTAAGCCGTCATCACAAAGCACACCTCTCTCACATACATATACACGAAACAAATCCTTTAAGCAAATTAAACCACATAACCAACGAATAAACCCCGCCCGTCCCACACCCACATACCTCCCTTCGTTTTACACTCGCAATAGCCACAACGACAATACAATCTCCGCGCACAATAATCTCACCAACAAAGACTAAAATTGCTCATCCTACCCCCTCCTCCCTCATAGACCCAGCAAACCACATCTCATTTACAACTTCCTGAAAAATATTCACAAAAACTCGTGGGGGTTTAGACGTCAAAGGAAACTTTAGTGTGTTAATTGCATCAAGACACGATAACAATGCAATATGAAGAAGCAATATATATTATCATCCCCCCCGCCCCCTCCCTCGCCCATCTCATCCTCCTCTCCTCTCCCTTTCTCTCTTCCGACACCCTCAGGATATGACAAGAAAAAAAAGGGGTCAAAGAAAGAGATTAAATCTCCATGCCCCCCCAATCTTCTCCCCCTAAAGAAAAAACGAAAATAGACAAACAAGCCATGGTATCTTCAAAAAACCCCCCACCACCCAGTAGTTCCCGCAGTCAAAACTACAAGAGAGCCAAAAACAAAATGCCAAAATACCAACCAAAAAAACGCCGCGTCGAGTAATGTCGTTTCCTCTCTTCATACAAATGCGTGTTTCTTCGTGTTGCCCATGTTCAGCGTACATCATGACCCACATTCATCCCACATCGATTTATACAACCAACCCTCCAAAATCCACGCCTCGCCTCTGTCTCCCCATCCACCCTTCAACAACCCTCTGGTTGTCATCCAACATCGCATCACCCATCCAATCCGCCATTTCCCCCCACCCACCATGGTCCTCATAATCATCTTGCCAACACTTCCCACTCCTGCTATTACTATTCCTCTCCCTCGTAGCAGCACTCCCAACACCAACACGCTCCAACTCGACAATGCCCCCAAACCGCCTCTCCGTATTCGCCACAAACAACGACCTCCCATCCGGCGTAAAACTCACCCCGCCAATCGGCCCAAAGAAATCAAAACTCTGTTTAGATTCCCAACCCACGGCATCAATCACACTGACGTAATCGTCCGCCTCGGCGCAAACCAGGACACGTGGTCCAGAACCCACGGGGGAGAAGCGGAGCGAACGGGGAATGGAAACTTCGCTCGTCATGGAGGCGACAGGGGAGGACCAATTTCGTGCGTCCCAAATGATGATTTTGTGGTCTTGGGCTGCGGTTGCGACGTGGATGCCGTCGTCGGCCCAGGCGCAGGCGAATGCGGCGTCGTGGTGCTGTTTGAGGACTTCGAGGGACCGTCCTGTTTCTGCGTTTGTAATGAGGGCTTCTGGGAAGTCGCCGACTATGACGCGTAAGCGGCCGTCGGGGGATGTGGCGGCGCAGTTGGGGGATTCATGGTAGGAGAAGGTGTGTGTAAACGTATTTGTCGTGCAGTCCAGGATCTGGAGACGTTTGTTGTTGGAGCAGAAGGCTGCTTGTGGGGAGGAGTTGAAGCGTGAGGGGAAGAGGTGGAGATGGTTTACTATTCTGGATTTTTCGGCGCTGGTAAAGTGCGAGGTACGGCCTATGGTGGGGGCGGTGTCGTAGGCAGAGGACAAGGGGGTGATGCTGTATTCACCGTCAAAGGCGCCGGTGATGAGGGTGGAGTCTTGGGCGGTGATGGTGGTAATGAGGCTTTCAGGGCCAATGTGCTTGTGCAGGTCGGTGAGGACTTCGGGGGCGGCACCGTCTGCGTCTGCGCGGAGGACCTTTTTGCCAACCACGTAAAAGATGTCATTGCGGGATGTGGAGGTTATTATATTGCGGAGTTGGTAGTGGGGGACAAAGGGTCGGTGGAGGAGGTTGTTGCGCCTGAACTGGAAGAAGCTGTCTTTGTTGGGTGGGGGAGGGTTCGCCTTGGAACAGTTAGTTTGATAGCCCCTTGGAGTTCCAGATCGTCTTACCCTTCGAATAGCCCTCTCGAACGAACCCAACCTCTCCGTCTCGTATTCGACCCGCTTAGCGCGCATAGCCGAGCGCGTGGTATTTCGTACCGTCCAATCAATCCCTTGGCAATCAAGACTGTCGCCTTGGAGGTCATGCCGTGTGATTGATGTTGGCAGCTCTTGCAGGTCCAGACCAGGCACCGTCGGTCTCTGGGGAGCCACGCGGTGGAAGAAGGATGTGATGGGCAGAAAGGCGGCCTTGTCGTGCACGCAGTTGGCGTAGTCATGCAGTATCGGCGGAGGTTCGAGTGATGACTCTGAGCTGAGGAGGTGGGAAATGAACGGCGGGTGCGGGGGGACATGGACATTGGACACATGATATGGAATCGAGGGCTCGATCAGGTCGAGCATGTCGAGAGTCGTGTCTGGGAAGGCTGGCAATGGTGTCAGATGGAACCAGGGGGCGATTTGCTGTGTCATGAGCGCGGTGATGGGGTCCTCCTCTTGCGCCGTGGGCATGCCCGGGAGCGACTCCTCCATGAATTGCTGCATGTCGACTAGAGAGACGCCCCCGCTATAGTCATCGTCGTCGTCCATGACGTCCGCATGGTCTTGCCCGTAGCTGGTGGACGGCCGGCTGTCTAGGAGCGTGGCGAGTGTCACGGCCGCGGCGATGGCGTTGGGTGAGCTGGGCAGGAGGGAGTGCGTGTGGGCGAGGGTGGTCGCTGTGTCGCTGGGTGGCGCGGGCGGGTCGTGGTCGTGGTGGTCGTGGTGGTCGTGTACCGACAGACTGGGGCTGGCCATGGACGCCGGCGTTGGGCCTGATCGCCCGTCCGTGGGGCCTCCAAAACAGGCGGGGAGGGCGAGCGCAGGCAGGTGTCTATGGCGATGCGACGGCAGAGCAAAGGGCGGCGGGCTCTGGCGGGTTGGTGCGAGGCGTTGGGGCGTGATGGACGGGCGTCGCGGGCGTGGGGGAGGCGACGCATGCGCTCCGCAGCGAGACAAGCCGGCTGCAGGCGCTATGTATGCACTGGGCGGGCGGGCGAGAGGTTTGCGTCGCTGCCCTCGCCTAGAGGCCGCGGGCTATGCACAGGTACAGTGAGTGCAGTGCAGCGCAGTACACGAGGCGCTGCATGCGAGGAAGGGCACCTGGGCACGCACTGGGGGGTGGCAGTGTGGGGTCGCCGCGGGCCAGAGTCAGTGTCGGGTATTGGCTGCGGAGCAAATGGGGCTGCAGGGCCCGAGAGCACGTATAGTAAATACTACAGCACTATACAGTCCCATGTATCTATCTATCTATCTATCTATCTATGCACCTCGGATGCCATGCGCCCTCGGAACGGGCTGTTGACCGCGCATTGCCTGGGTCCTCTGGCTATGGATCCCGTGTCAGTGCAGATACAAGATACATTCGATACATGACCTCCATGCGACCGCCAATGCCCCCAGGCCACAAACCAACGCCGCGCCCCAGATTTCCAGCGACACTGCCTGCTCCGATCTGTGCCGCCAGCCTCTGTGCGGTGCGGGTGCCTCCCCGCCCTCCTCACGCCTCTGCAATGACCAGCTCGACGCCTCTGCAATGACCATCTCCACGCGCTGGCTTGGGCACGCTCGCCCTCAACGTCCAGCCTAAGCGGCCGTGCCGGTACGTGCAGCGTGCCCACCACCCCATCAACGTCACACACACCTCACATGGCACTGCCAACACGACAACGTTGAAAGGGAAACCTTCAAGCCCCGTTGCGTCAGGAAGCGATGCTTGTGCCTCCCACCGTGTCCCAAAGGGGACCTGACAGAGCAAGAGAGCGCGGGACCTGGAACGGTGTGCTCTCCCTGTCGTCACACGGGGGGCATGGTCAGTTGCACTGCATTCTCGTTCTTTTCCATGGGGCCCCTTTTTTGGCGCGCTGGGCTCGCCTGGTTGCACGGCTAGTTCATCGTGGAACTAATCACACTGGGTCTTTGCTGGAAGCAGGGGAGGGGGCTGGTGTGCGTTTGGTTGTTTGTACGTCGCCGTTCTGGACATTGGCTTCATCATGGGCCCGCCCCTGCTGGCTCTGCTCTCCACGACAGCAAGCCACACCACACGTTTCCTGTCGCTGTCCCGTAGCCTGCCAATAACCGTTGCATGGGGCGCTGCCAACGTGTACCGTACACAAAGGTGATGCCAACGTCAGCTAACCAGCAGGAACCATTCGATTTCAGCCGAGCACCTGTAAGCACAAATCATGCAGGCACAGGGGAGTTGACAGCATGACGTTAACAATGCGAACATTACAACTACCAATACTTCTTCCGTGGCCACTATACAGGCACCACCCCGATAATAAACATTTACGTGAAGCCGTGCGCGAGATAGTGATGTCGTTGGAAAAATGGAACTCCAGGACCCCTAGCAATGCGGTGCGAAGCAAAGTCGTACAATTATGCAACTTTTCTAGCGTGCTGCGCAGACGACATGGCGGCTCTCTCTTCATACGACGCCACATCCAATTCAATTATCATAATACTGGTCGTATCCTTGTTGCTGCTGCGGAAAGCCTCCAGCCGACGTCGTCTGCTGTGACCACCCGCCGCCCGGCGTCTTCAGTCTCCGCTCTGTTGGTGCACAATATTAGCCAACGGAATCTTAGCCAGAGAGTCTGCGTAAGCCTTACCTGCTTCAAAGTCGTGCCACCTGCGCATCGTAATCTTGCTGCTGTCGAACTCGCCCTCATACTCCAACCCTGCCTTCTTCGTCTTCTCGCCTGCTGTCTTGCGCGTGTCGCCCCAGCTGAAGTCGTCAAACTTCCAGAAAGCATATGTCGGTAGTACAAAATTCCAAATGGGGAGTGACAGCAAATAGACGAACATCCAAGCAACATAAGACCAGCGGTGAGCAGTGATGACGATGAGCACCGCTGGCAGACCAAGAATCAAAGCCAGTAACACGAGCGGGATGACGGGAGCTGCAGTGTGAAGAACGGCCGCTTTGATGGAGATGGCAACTGGAGGATATCAGCATCGTCGCAGCCAAAAGGAGTACGGGGGCTTACTTAGGTAGAAAGTGAAGGCGATGGCGGCTGGTAGAACCAATGTTCCCATCAGCTCAATGAACACAACAAACTGCATGCTGAAGCAGAAGGTGCCACACAGATCGCGCACTAGCACCAGCTCCATCAAGTTGTGGACCGTACTATTAATCCATCGCCTACGCTGCGACAGGAGGACCTTGAACTCATCCGGCACAGTGGTTTTGCAGACGGCCTGGGGAACGAACACCTGCTTACGCTTGGGGAATGTCTTCAGCATCAGCGTCGACAAGTAACGATCTTCACCCAATAGCAACAGATTCTTCTTGTGCAACGTGTCAACGACATTCTCGGAGTAATGCTCAACCACATCCGGGTTGGCCAGGATCGGCACCCAGTAGTTCTGACCACCCTTGGGAGCCTTGATGCGGTACATGCAGAAGCATCCTGGTAGACAGGTAACACCACCAAAGACTGATTCGAACGATTTGGCGAGGTGGTGAGAGATGAAATATCTACTGCTGTCAGTGGCGCGATTGTCAAACATTGATCTGGCACTTACTCAAACACTTGGATCATCGACACCCACGAGTCTCGCTTATTGGCAATCTTCGTCTCACCACACAAGCCCATGATCTCTGGGTCCTTGACCATGGCGGAGATCATATGTGTCAGACTGTCAGGGAAGACCTTCGTATCGGCATCCACCATGAGCACAATCTCGTAAAAGTCGGGGGAGATACCAGTAATCTTCCAGATACCGTTGAACATCTCGAATTCAAGCTCGGTCATACGTTCGTCAAACATAACCTTCTGCAGGAAGGACATCAAGATGATCTGACTGTCTCGCTTTCCACGATTGCCAGGCTTCGACTTTCTGGCCTCATCAGGCGTACCACACTTGACGACGACCATCATTGGGACACGTTGTTGCTTGTCGGCAGCGATACGAGAGTCCTCGCCATAGTTGTAGAAACCTGAGTAAATCTTGGCCATGTTGTGACGCTTTGAGCCACTAGCTACCGCAACATACGAGAACGCCTGAACCTCGTGTGGCAAGACTGCATGATCCTTCATCATCGCAAGAGCAATATCTGGTGTTGACAGATCTTCGCCCTTACCCTTGATGATACCGTCACAGATGACCAAGATCAATTTGTGACTGTTGGGGTAGTCGGTAGTGGCGATCGAGTCCAAGGTGGTGCGCAGACCCTCTGCACCTTCTGAGTAGGCGGTAACCAGGCAGATAGAGTGGGCCAATGGGTAGCCGAAGGGTTGCCACTCAGGAGGAGGTTGAGGAACGACAGACTCATGGATGAAACCAGCGGGGCCAGGACCCTCGCTTTCTCCAAAAGCGGTAGAGTGACGGCTCTTCTCGTTGGAACCCGACAGGAGTACGCTCGACCTGGAGGCCGGTACAGACTGCTTTGCATCATAGGTGGGCAGAGTGCCGTGGCTAGCGTTGAGCTGAGTGTACATGGCAGCATTCGAGGAAGCGAGGCGAGATCCGGTGCTTTGACTTGTCATGGTTGTTGGGGGAGCACGTGTCTTGGCCGCTTTGTCGACGGAGTATGGGCTGGTGAATCGGGAGGTCTGTGGCAAGAACGTGCTGCCACGCTTGCTCGACCGGTCTGGGCCAGTAGATGGATCGGTCAGTCTTGGCGGTGGGCGGTAGATGTCGTCGCTCCACTCCTCGATGGCTTGTTTCCGCTCCTTCGAGTCTGCCTTTCCTACTGATGTTTTGGCGGCGCCGAATTTTCTGCTGATGAACCACTGGAAGGTCAGAGCCAGAACGAACTTGGCTAAGACGACCGCCAAGATGAAGACCAAAGAGACGTATAGGACAACCTTGGAGGCAATGCAGCCGATACTTTCAGTATCAATGGATCCCACCTTGATGGTCTCGGTGAAGCAGCGTGCAACCTGCTTCTCGTAGCTGGAGGAGTAGACTCGTGTTACATCTATCCCGCGAACGGCTGGGTTCTGGCGGATTTCATCGAAGCGGTTGGGAATGTTGACTTGGGTTCTGTTAAACCAATCCAACAAGTCAAGATCGAGCACATCGCCTCCCCAAACCATGAGATTGCGAGAGCTATTTCGAATATCATCCCATGTGAAGTACACATCGCCGGCATTCCTCAGTGAGTAAAATGCTTTGCGTGCACCGTCCGAAGTGTGGCACTGATATCCGTTGTACTCTTCAAAAGTTGTGTTGGGCTTCGAGGAGCCATCCTGGTTGTATAGACGGCACGGGAAGTACCATGCCAGATCATTGCCGCTCGAAGGAATACCAGAATTGTCTTTGGCTGTGATGAGCCCCTTGCATGCACCGTTGACATTTTGGAACAAGAAACTGGCATCCTGACCACCGTGCTTCTCGGGTAGATCGAAAAGAACATTGGCCCCAGATGGCACGTTTCTAGCGAGAGGATGTGTGGATTGCGCAAGATCGTAAGCTTTGCCGTGGACTATCAAATGGCCTCTGTCGACCTTGTTGGCCTGCATGCGAGCATTGCCACCAGACGGGCATACAGTCTCGGTGAATCCAAACGTTAGGTAGCCAACAAATGTGCAGATGCAGAGAATGATGCTGACCAGCCCAACCTTCTCTCGCCACGCACGCTGTTGGGCCTTTTGTGGTTTTCCAAAACACTTGAGCACGGCATTGGGACACCAGAAGGTGACAATGGCGCAGTAGACGTTCCACAGGCTGGGTGGGCGCACATTGTCCTTTTCCTTCTGACGCTGCTTTTCCATATTTTCCATGGTCTTGCTGCGCGTCAACTTGCGTTGCGCACGAGGGGACTCATCGGCCAGCGGTGCCTGCTTATCGGTGTAGCCTCCACCCGATGCGTTTCGCAGATGCGGGGGCTTCAAGTCAGTGGCGTCTGAGCTGGTTGTCTCGGCCTCCATGTAGTCCTCCAGGATGGGGTCGTTGCCGGTCGTCGAAGGCTGAACGGCCATTTTCTGCGCATGCTTGCGATAGTGATAGTTGGGATGGTTCTCGTCCATGCGCTGGCGCTCGGGTCTGATGAGACTGCGCTTCCTGCCCAGTTCCGGGCCGGATGTTGTAGGTGGACCGCGCATGATAGGGTCTCGTTCCATAGGCACCGGTGTGCCAGGCGAAGGGAGCGCTCGCGAATAGGCATGGGCCGTACCTTTGCTGGGCGTGCGGTCGTGTGCTCGCGTGTTCTCCAGGTCTGATGTTCTACGTCGTCGCCCAGAGGATTCGCGATGGCCGGTTGATCCACGGCGCCCTGACGAGTCGCGGCGGGAATGTCGGTCTCGGCGTGTGGAGTGCTCGGTGGGCGGCCCATTGGGTCGCAGCGGCAGAGACATTGGGTGAGGAATGCTCTGTCAGACCAGGCGTTGTTGCACAGAGGGAGTGGCCGCTGGTGCCGGTCGGGCCGGTCTACACCGGGAAAATAATAGAGGAGGAATCGCAGTGGTCCGTCTGCGAGGCTGCCAGCAATAGCAAGGTGTGGATGGTGGTTGTTGTTCAGGTCACGGCGGGTCGAGTCGAGTCGTGGCGGCTGTCTGTCTGTTCGGGGGGGGCGGCAAGGTCGGGCAAAGGTAGTTGTGACCGCCGTGGGTGTCTCAGCGAGTGCGAACAGGTGTTGATCGGTTGATGGTGAACGAGCGAAGGCAGGGAAAGAGGGATCGTGAGACGTGGGCCACTTCGTATCGACTGTGGAACTGTGTAACAGGGCAAACGAGCGACCAGGAGACGAGGCTCTTCGGCTGGGGCCCGGGGCGCAGGTGTTGCGAGGTCAACGGGAGCCCATGGCAAATGGAGCGCGCTGTCCCGCCCTTGTCAACGCCAGAGGGCGCCTCAGCGCGCGAATCGCAGCCCGTGCTATTTAAAGGCGTCCGCAGCTAGAGCACTCTATGTACGGTCTACCGTAGTCTCTGCCGTCCCAACGCGGTTGGGACGCCCGGCCCATCGGTGGACTGCTACCTAGCCAAGTGGTGATCAATCGATGGAGAAGTGGACTCCGGCTGCCTGAATACGACGGGCCTGCACACTGCGGCCCACCCCATGTACTTGCAGACAGACAGACGCATTACACACTCTACCGTCGACCGTCGCCGCCAGGCGGTGCTCGTTCTCCCCCGCCATGAGGGTCGTTGCACTGCGCCCTCAGCCAGCAGCGGGTGCTGCAAAACGAATCTCCCCTCCCGCCAGCCCCTGCAGCAAGAGATTTCGATGATGCGGCTAGGCGCATTGCGTGCAGAACAAACGCCAACCGAACTCCGATCGTCCTGTGCATTTTCTCCTTCCAGAACATGTCTCTTGGACCGCGGCTCCTTTTCTGACGCCCGCGTCCTGTCCGCTGCAACACGCTGCAACGCAAATTCCATGTCTGTTCTGAGATTGGCTCCCCTTTGTGAACAAGGCGCTCCTCCTGGATGCAGAGGATATGACGGACGATAGTAAGCTGAGCCGCACCAACACGGTGAATTGTGCCCACGGTGCCCAGTTAGGACTGTACAATGTACAGGCTTAAGCCTGGTGGTTCACTACTCTTAGCTGCTGCGTTGACTGGACATCTTCCAAGGTTGACAAAGACAATGACAGTGACCGCCCCAAGCATGTGGAGACACATTACATGTCCAGGGTCCGCAACCATGCAACCTGCAACCTTAAAAAACTATTCTCCATCCGTCGCTTCCCTGCATTCAGCTCCACATCTGAACTGGTGGCCACGGCTAAAACAAACTCGGCTCCTCTCTTGCGTGCTCCGCAAGCCAGAATTTGTATACACAATCCATACATATAGGAGTGGCATGGGAGAGGTGTCCACGTACAAGACTGAACCAAGCTAGCCAGACACATTCTTCGCACCCCCCAGCAACTGGCGTCACCCGCACCCTCAGCCGTGGCATTCACCATGGCTGCAAAGGGAGACCAGATGACGAATGCAATGGCCCTGAGCACATGACGGAGACCCCGACTTGCAATGACGCTAGACTTCTTAACTGCATCATGCTCACCAAATGCTGATCTCAAACAACGCTCAGCCCACCAATATTCGCAGACACTTATGAATGCTACCCCGTGTACCTGCATGCACAGTACATACATAGAATACACTCTCCTCCAGCCGACTTTGCCTTTGCCCTCGCGATTCTCTCCATCACCGAGCCGCCTTTGCTGCCTTTGCCAACCCACCTGGTGCGAGCCGAGTCAGCGATCGATAGTGGCTGCTCGCCCTAAAACTCACACTCTCGTCTAGCCTCCCAAGCAAGCCGAGCTCTGCCGCCTGCTTCTCGTTTCGCTAGTACATACACGGTCACCGGTCATTCACTACGTGGGGTCAGGCTGTCTTGAAAGTCAACGACCGCCGTACTTGCCATATCCTGTGCTTTCCACCTCGACCGACCTCGACCATCTCGCGGACACCACACACGCGGCCACTCTCTCGGACGGAGCCTCACCACCATCGCGCGTAAGTGCTTTCCGCCACCCGGCCCGCCGTCAGATCTCCATTTTCAGGGTCCAGCGCTCTGCCTGAGTGCAAATCGCCCGTCGCCAGCACTCTGAATCTGGTCGCCCTTCGGTCCTTGACGCTGACAGACGGGGAGGACAGGCTGTACCGTAAATATCCAGGTCGTTGGTCGCTCGACTCTGTTCCATGCGCTGAGCCACTCGCCCGTCCGTAGCCAAAGATCCCTTGGGATCACATTGGTGCCCCGCCCTTTGCGCCGAGTCAGGCAACGCATACGGGTATAGAGAATAAGCGGAGATTGGCGAAGGAACGCAGCGGCGAACCGAGGATAGAATGGCCGAAGCATCAACGCAGGCCTTGCCGCCTATTCCAGTTCCACAGACATCAGATGCTCCGGGGCAGCCTGATCGTGACCGCTCGAGCAGTCCTCCGCATCGCGATTCATCGCCGAACACAGCCCAACATCGCCCGATTCCATCCTTTAGTATCAACGAACATGCTGATACAGTAGCGGGAGGGCGAGACTCAAGGCAATCCGGGTCTTCTTTCCACCCAAGCTCCAACGGCCACTCGAGAACGCCTTCGAGAGAGACACCAGACTCGGGCAATCATAGAGATTCTGGAAACTCAATAGCGGTTACGGGAGAAATACCGATAAGGCAGTTGCAGATCAACGACGGGTCATACCGCAGCAGATATTCGCACGCTGCAGAAATTGATACTGCACACCTACACGACGAGCATGACGACTCCATATACAGCCCCCGAGATCAATACCAATCTTTAGACTACGATCAACAGCTAACGCCACCCGCGCCAACATATTCACCCCGCGAAGACATACAATCACCGAGCGGAGAGTCACAGCATCCCTCAAACGACGGGACCCAGAATATATATAGGTATGCGCAGGATGCGCCACTACAAGTTCCACGTACCACGGTTCCCCGCCCCAGCTCTGCATACACGTTAGGCTCAGAGCTCAATGTGCGAGGTCGCACGCATTCCCCGCGCCTCTCGGTGGGCGGATCCCCGTCGCCTCAAGGATCGCCCAATAGTTATGCGCGTCCAACCTCGACCAATCGCCGCTCTCCTGATGTTCGGCCTGTGTCGATGTACGTGGATCTCATAAACCTGCCTTATAACCAGCAGGTTGCGCCCGCTGCGAACTTTGGCAATGCGTCTTTGCGAGGCGCAGTCGGGCAAAATGCTTCGCTACTTGACACTAAGAAGACGTTGGACATGTACCGAGCAAATCTCAAAAAGACACAGGATAGTGCCGTACAGTACGAGTTTGCCCTGTTCATGGTACAGGTTGCACGCGATGTCATGGCATCCGGGGCAGTCCCGGAGGAGCATGGTCTAGTGCCCTCCGACCTCTTGCGCGAAGCACGACAGATTCTCCAGCGGTTAGCCGATCGCAGCTATCCCTTTGCGCAATATTACCTTGCAGACGGGTATGCGTCGGGCCTGTTCAACAAAGACAAGCCCGACTACGACCGCGCATTTCCCCTCTTCGTTGCTGCCAGTAAGCACGGCCATGCAGAATCAGGTTACCGTACTGCGCTATGTTATGAGTTTGGGTGGGGATGCCGTAAAGACTACGCCAAAGCTGTCCAATTCTTTCGCGCCGCAGCGTCGAAAAACCATCCAGGAGCCGCGACACGTTTGGGCAAGGCTTGCCTTACTGGGGATATGGGACTCCAGGGCAAATATCGAGAGGGCGTAAAGTGGCTCAAGCGCGCTTCTGAATCTGCAGACTTTCAGTACAATACTGCCCCTTACGAGCTGGGACTGCTCCACGAGACCGGTTACGGAGACGACATTTTCAAAGATGAAATATACGCGGTGCAGCTTTTTACGCAGGCTGCAGAGCTGGGCCACCCAATGGCTGCGCTGAAGCTGGGCGAAGCGTACGAGCACGGCCTCCTACGATGTCCTAAGGATGCTGCCCTTTCCGTACACTTCTACAATTGCGCTGCCCAGGCCGATATCCCAGAAGCTATGATGAACCTTTGCGCCTGGTATATGGTTGGCGCTGAACCTGTGTTGGAAAAGGACGAGAACGAGGCCTACGAATGGGCCAAGAAAGCCGCAGAGCATGGTAAGTCCACCCTGGCAAGCTCGTAGATTGGGCATATCTAACCTCTCCAGGCCTCCCCAAGGCTGAATACGCTTGCGGATACTTCACCGAAATGGGCATCGGCTGTCGACGCGATACTCTCGAAGCAAACGTCTGGTACGTGAAAGCTTGCGACCACGGAGACGAACGAGCGCGACAACGCCTTGCGATCATACAAGCTGCAGCCTCTGGTCAGGAGCAGGCCCCGGTCGCCCTTGATAACGGCAAGCTGAAGAAGGGGTCTAAAGACAAAGGCAAAGACGAGAATTGCGTGGTCATGTAGATCAGCAGTTCTACTGGCGTGTATCATTGTCCCAACCACTTTACTCTCATCCCCAGCGTCAAATCTGCCGCCATTGTCTACCAGTACAGGTTATGGCATTAATATAGGGTTTTGCATATAGGTTGCATCTTGCTCTGGGTATCGAGCACTAAAAATCTCCAGTTTTCTCGGGTGCCTGTTTGTGGGTATATGAGCTTCATGGCCGTTGCTGTTTGAAGGATCACAACTGTATAGATAGTTGAATGGCGCTAACGAACCAACATTGCGGTTGTATGCGGCTTTGGTGTATACCGCCTTCTTGTCCAACATTGCAAGTGACCTGTTGGAAAAGCGCCGATTGGCCAATGATTACGTATGGGAGCGCTCCGAGTACGCCTTTGTTCCAACCAAGCATCTTGAAGACCCGGTCCCAACTCAAGAGGCACGAAGACAAAGCTGCAAGATGCAAGTGCTGAGTACACGTCAGATCAGCAGAAAAGTCCACCACAGGTCGCCCACAACGACGTGGACAAGTGCCAGGAAGGACATGTGTGCAGTCTACACACTGACTTGGCAACGTGCATCTTGTGGAGTCGCTTGACGTCGCAATTGCCCAATCCGTGGCTAGCCGATACCAAACCGACAAGCATGATGCAGGTTCCGGCGACCCACAATGCGCCTGCTACATGTGTAGGGCGTGACTGATAACGCTTCTTGATAAACCTTCCTGCGCTCTCTTTCAAGATCCAAAATCATACTGCATTCCTACCTAACTCCATTATCGAACGGCATTGTCCAGCACTATCACTATACCAAGGTAGTACATTGTAAACCCCAAAGGCAAAACAGTCGTTTGATCTCTGGGTTCGGCCATATAACCATATACGAAGTTGCAGGGAACTAGCTGCAACATGGCGCCACCATCTGCTATTGAGGTCTCTGCCGTGACGGATACGTCTGGTGTGACTCTACCCGATTCTTCGAGTGTATCTGTCAAGAGCAGTGAAATTCTGGCTAAGAGGAGGAAGACCAACAAGGCACAATGGGGGGTCGCGGCACCATCGGATACGTCAAACTTTAGACTAAAGTCCTACAATGACAAGCCAATGGCGAAGCGATGGAGTCGTGAGTGAACACTCAGGATCCAGTTAAACGACAAAGAACTAAAACATGCCCCAGACCTCATGAGCAAAGAGACCCTCATCCGAAAGGGTAATTCCCTAAAAGAGGCAGCAAAGTTTCTCGGTACACCTGGTATCATCTCTCTAGGCGGCGGTCTCCCCTCCAGCGAATACTTTCCCTTTGAAGAACTCTCCGTCAAAGTCCCACAAGTCGGCAAATTCTCAGAGGCCGAGACCAAGGATTCTGGCGTCGTCATCACAGCAGGGAAACATGACCTTGCTGAAGGCAAATCGAACTATGACATTGCCACGGCTTTCAACTATGGCCAGGGCTCCGGCTCCGCCCAACTCCTCCGCTGGGTGACCGAGCACACGGAAATGGTCCACTCGCCTCCGTACCAGGACTGGCGCTGCACTATGACGATTGGAAGTACCAGTGCGACTGATATGGCACTTCGCATGTTCACCAAGCCTGGCGATATCATCCTGTCCGAAGAGTACACATTCTCTGCTTTCGTCGAAACTGCACGACCAATGGGCGTCCGCGTCTGCGGCATTCCCATTGACGCCGAAGGACTGATTCCAAGGGAAATGGACCACATCCTCACAAACTGGGACTTGGTAGCTAGAGGAGCCAAGAAACCACATCTACTGTATACGGTTCCCACAGGCCAAAACCCCACAGGCGCAACACAGAGCGCAGAACGAAGAAAAGCCCTGTACAAGGTCTGCCAAAAACACGACATCTACATCCTCGAAGACGAACCATACTACTTCTTGCAGATGCAACCCTATACCGGCACCAACGCACCCGACGTCCCTCCTCCATCCTCGCACGCCGAATTCCTCAGCACCCTCGTACCAAGCTACCTCTCCCTCGACACCGACGGCCGCGTCGCACGCTTCGACTCCTTCTCCAAAGTCATCAGTCCCGGCTCACGCATCGGCTGGCTCACCGCCTCCGCCGAAGTCATAGACCGTTACTCCAAGCACGCAGACTGCTCCACGCAAAACCCGTCTGGCATGTCCCAACTCATTCTCTTTAAACTCCTCGAAGAACACTGGGGCCACGCCGGTTATCTAGACTGGCTCATCCACATTCGCATGGAATACACGCGACGCCGCGACATTATCCTAGCTGCGTGCACAAAATATCTCCCCGAGGAGATTATGAGCTGGAAACCACCCATGGCAGGCATGTTTCATTGGATGCAGGTGGATTATAGTAAACATCCTGATTACCCGGCCAAAAGTATCGAGGCGATTGAAGAAAGTGTTTTTCTGAGGGTGATTGAGCATGGCACGTTGGTTATGCGGGGGAGTTGGTTCTATGCGGATCCCGAGGAGGAACATGGGACATTGTTTTTTAGGGCGACGTATGCGGCTGCCCCTGGGGAGAAGATTGAAGAGGGGATTAGGAGGTTGGGGGAGGCGGTTAGGGAGGAGTTTGGGCTAGGGAAGTATGCGAGGGGTGGAAGTGACGGTGTTGATGGGGAGGATGGAATTGTGGGTGGTGAGGTGACTAATGGTCATCATTGAGTTGACGAGGTGGGGTGTCGAGATGAGGTCTACACTGAGGCATTGATCGGTAGGTCTTTGTTTTTGGTAATTGCATAGGTGGACTTTTGTTGCATTACTGTTGTTGCGAGCTCGAATACATTGCATTCATGTGTGCTCGTGCGCCCTATACAATCAACACCAGACCCATTGAGGAGCCCAAGTCCATCGGAGCTATCTTGTATATTCATACACTCCCTCTTCTCCCCTTGTTCAGACCTGAACACGCCTCTCTGATCATGTATCCCCACCATATTCTTCTTCTTCCACCCCTCCATAGGTCTCCAAAACCGCCATACTGAAAGTGTCTGCAAGAAGTGCCGCGCGTCCCCTCGCCCCTTCAATTAATAAAATTGACACAGAAGAAATGCAACAACAAACTGCCAAAGATGAAATCCGCAAACGCGCGCTCATGCGAGATATTCTCGAACTCAGCCTTGTTCTCCGTATTCGTCTGCATGCGGAGCGAGGCCGTGAGTACGAATTGGCCAACCGTTGCGCTGAAGCCTGAGAGGAAGGCATTGAAGGGCTATCAATTCATCAACAAATTAGCTAAAAACCATTCTGGCATTTGCGGTATGGTTGTAGTCGACGACGTACAAAGTTTCCAACGAGGACTACGTAGAGGAATTGTAGTGCGCCGACTGCGACGAGGAAGCCCATGAATGTGTCTAGGAGTTTTGTGCGTTGGGGGGTTTTGGTGGTGTATTTGTTCCAGATGCCTTGGAGGATGTCTTGGGCGTCGGCGTTGGAGCTTGGTTTGCTGGGGCGCGAGGTGGGTGCGGAGGGTGGTGTGGTGGTTTGGCCTGTGGAGGCGGGTACGCGCTGTTTTGGTGGCATTGTGATTTGCTGTGTTTAAGATTGGAGGAAGGAGGAGGATCTCTGGGAAGACGAAGGAGCGTGGGTTGGTGGTGAGGTTTGAATCGGTAGTTGTGTTCCAGACGGTGTTGGTGAGCTTCGTGGAGCTTGAGGCCAGATGTTCCTGGAGGAGGGCCGTGCGTTGCGGTAGGGAAGGAACGTTGCGCGGACAGGTCGGTGTCCGGGTGTTCCCCGCAGATTATGCCATCATACCTACCGGGTCCCATCAAGTCGCGTTGCTGTCAGCTTCATGACATTCCACACTCGAAAACTCGCGATACAACACTGACAGTGAATCAATCTTCCTGGAAAGCGGTTTGCCAGATCATATCCACGCGATTTCCAAAGAAAAACCAAACATCATGGTTAGTGACCTGCTACCCCTACCCGACACGCGCGAGGCTAATCAAAGTGAAGTCTGCGGGAAACATCGCCCTGGTTCTTGGTGCCTTGACTGCTGGAGGAGGTATCACTGGATACGCGCGTACAGGATCTGTTCCTTCTATTGCAGCCGGTGTTACCGTTGGTTTACTGGTACATCAGTGTCTCCTCCCAAGGGCATGTCCACGATGTGACTGACCATTGCAATAGTACATACTTGGTGGACTTCGCATCAACAACCGCAACCCCTATGGTGTTGAGCTTGCCCTTTTGGCGTCCATCGTCCTGGCTGGTAGCTCCATTCCTCGAGCAATCAAGTCTGGCAAGCCTCTTCCTATCGGTCTGAGCGTCCTAGCGACCTTTGGTCTGTGGACCTACGGCAACGCTTATGCCAACCGATCAACCATCTAGACTTTCAGAGATGTGAAGAATGAGCAATGCGTAAGCATACCATGGACTTTGTACGATAACGAATCCGAATGGAAGATGAAGTGTCTAAGCCTCTCAATGCCCTGTGCATGTAGGCAGTTTCCCCGCGCATACTGACGTCGCTTTAAAAGTTCCCTGCAAGACACCCCCTTCGAGAACAATATAGACTCCCATCTACCCCCAGAACCTTTCCCACGTGTCGGTGGGGCTCTAACAACTTTGGAAACCCGTCACGACGCAATCGAGACACAACGCTCTAATGTGGTCGTACATTATGCCGTCAGATGAGCTATCGTAACTTACCTTTTTGATGCATTCTCTGTTCCATTCATCAGTTATTCATCAGCGCACCAAGTATTACGTTTAGCAGTGCAACCTGTCTTGCTGATTCGAAAGAGTTGGAACCACTGTTACAGGCCCGCTTCCCCACAATTGGTGTGTTTGCCAAGACTAATCTACTCTATGGAAGAATGCAAGATCGCCTGTACACCACTCACGCGGAGACACGGGATATTTCTTCGTTACAAGAACGTTCCGGCCCCGCTCGCGTGTCAACTGCCGTTCCTCGCCTAGCATGGCCTTCATCCCAGTACTCGTTTTGTGACACCACATGAGCAAACACAGCTTGTCGCATCAATGAATCCGGGTCACGATGCGGCTAGCAGCTATCAAAGTTGATATAGTTGACGTGTAATAGACGATGTGTCCCTTGCTAAGATTGAAGCAGGACCAATCATACCGATCGACGAGTCGACATACTCAGGCTGAAGCATATCTAACCTGGGGATTGTCCTTGAAGACGACCAGGTTGTGCCTCCAAGAACGTCACAAATTTGGTTTCGACGAGAGGGATTGGTCCATCGATATGGATCCCTTGGGTTCTTCTCCAACAATTCCATCTATGGCATACATTGGAGATTGCTGCATATTGGCGATTGACGAGATATCGACGTCTTCAGGTGTGGTATGGCTCGTGCTATCACGGTCAGGACAAACAGATGAGCCACTGCTTAAAGGGATCAATGGCCATTAATGCAAATTCACTGGTGTCCGTTTTCTGTACGAGTTGATTCCTAAACTAGATCATCTGTCCACCATGCGTTACGTACAAATATTTGGCAGTGCTGCTGCACTTGCCGGCTCAGGTGAGTGTCAAATCCATTCACCCTTGATATCACTAACAGTCAGCAAGCTCTTGCTCAAGGTGAGGCACAATCTACCATTGTCTATGATGCAGAGACGAAAATCAGCTACTCGTCCTACTCCGACGCTGAGTCAGGGATGACGTTTGGTGTTGCTCTACCAAAGAATGTCACGGATCCGTTCGATGCTATTATCAGGATCACTGCTCCAATTGCCAATCAATGGACTGGCTTCTCATGGGGAGGAAACATGGTCTGGAATCCACTCAGCGTTGCTTGGCCAAATGGTCAATCGGGAACCATCTCAGCACGTTTTGCCTTGTGAGTTGAAAACAGAATACAGATTCGCTCTCGGCTTATATTACCTAGTTCCATTGGCCTACCGCTCGGATACGATCAAGCTGAGCATAGGTATCTCAAGGGCACAAAAACAAATAGTACACATTGGACAGTCAACGCGGTTTGTCGCGGTTGTGCCGGCTGGCAAGACAGCGAGGAGACACGCATTGTTCTCAACGGCACTGGAAATACCGAGTTCGCGTGGGCCTATGGAACGACTCGAGTGGAAGATCCAGCACGAAACGACTCCGCTTTCAACGTGCACCAAGCCTGGGGCAAATGGATCCACAATCTGGACGCCGCGCGGATCGACAACTTCGATTCTTTGGTCAAGACCAACTTGCTAACAGCGCCTGTAGCTAATCCTAGCGCCCCTACTACCGTCGTTACGAGTGTAGTACCGTCCGCAACCGCAAAACCAGCTGCTCCAGCTGCTATCCCAGCTTCCTGCTCCGGTGCCGGATCGCCCGCTTTCCAGGGTAATCTGGCTGCAGGATGGAAGGCTACCAAGATCGCCGGAGGTTTGACCAGCCCTCGTAGCATCCAGTTTGATCCTGCGGGCAACATGCTTGTAGTTCAGGCTGGCAAAGGTATCTCATACCACAAGATGGGCGCAGATGGATGCGTGACTTCAACGAAGATGTTGGTGTCGCAGAACAACTTGAACCACGGTATTGCAATGAGCCCTGATGGCAAGACATTGTACGCGAGTTCTATGACCCAGGCCTTCTCTTGGCCATATGATGCGGCTGCTGGTACGCTTGGAACACGAGCAACTATCATCACCGGTATGGTCAATGGTGGCTCTCATTTGACGCGCACTCTTGCTATCGCACCACAAGCTCCGAATTTGCTGGTTGTGTCGCACGGATCCAATTCCAATATCGATACTCCTACGAACGACCCAAAGACTGGTCGGGCCATTATCAAGGTCTTCGATTTGTCCAAGATCCCCAGCGGAGGTTACAACTACGTTTCGGGTGGATACAATGCAGGCTACGGTCAGCGCAACGAAGTTGGTATCTGCTTTGACAAGAACAACATGTAAGTCATGATCGTATCATAACTCAAAAAGTTTTCACCTAACAACATCATAGGCTTTGGGGTGTTGAAAACAGTGGTGACGACTTCAAGCGCAACGGCAAGGACATCCACATGAACAACCCCGGAGAGAAGGTCCACTACATGGGTGACGTCACCAAGCCAAACGACAACTGGTACGGTTACCCTACCTGCTTTACCGTATGGCAGCCCAGCGACTTCACCGACAAGACCTTCAAAGTCGGCGACTGGTTCGTGCAAGCTCCCACCTCGTCCTTTGGCGACGACACATGCACTCAGCGCGCCACCGCACCCAAGCTCACTCTCTTCCCTCATTCTGCGCCCATCGACTGCAAGTTCGATGCCGACAGTACCACCATGTACATTACCTACCATGGCAGCTGGAACCGCTCGCCCGTCACTGGCTTCAAGCTCGTTGCTGTGCAGTTCAAGGTTGGTGCTGATGGACAGTACACACCCGTCGAGCCGCTCACCAGTACAACGGCCGCAAAGGATATCTTCTACAATCCGAGGGTTGAGAGCTGTCAGGGCAATGGACCTGGGTTCAGTTCGGGCTGCTTTAGGCCTGCGGGCCTGGCATGGGATCCACAGGGTCGTTTGATCATGACGTCGGACACGTCGAGCAATGGTGAATTGTGGATTCTGGGTAAGTCGTAGATGTGATTTTCAGAATGGTGGTGTTGGGTTGTGGAGAGTGTTTGTAAATACGATGATACAATGACACAGTCGTTCTCGTCTGGGGTGTCTCGATCCAAGAGCAAGCCGCAACTTCATTTCACTTCCGTTCTGACGTTCATGAGTGTCTTTTTGAGTTAGCTTGGGCGACATTGCGTTCGTCTTCCGTACAACACGTGAACACGTGGGGTGGTCGCGTTTTCGCACCTGCCTTCACCGTTCATTCAGTGTCAGTGCGTCTAAAGCTGCATACGCGTCGTGGCAGGACTTTTATCCTCCGTGTTCCACCAACTCTCCAACACTCAACACTCCACACCAAAACGCAACACTGATCTGTACCGCCTGTCATGGCCGACTCCAGTGATGAGTCCTTGGGATCATCCGTGCCCAGCAGCCCCAGATCCCATGATCACTGCGATCTTCACGAATCTCCGCATGAAGGGCTTTGCTATGCCATGACCTATGCGAAGAAGCTCTGCAAGCTCCGCGCCAAAATCGAGAATCCCGGGTATCTTCCTGTCTGTAGGACGCATTCCTACGACTCGGGCAAGATGTCAGGGCGTTGTCAAGCGGTCGAAAACTGCGGACAGCTTTGCAACCGTCTTTCGTCGCACAATCCACCATACCATCTCTGCTACAAGCATCAAGACGGCTCAAACACGCTGCCATGCCACCTCCTGCGTATACCAACCGAACTCCGTTTGATGATATTTCATTATCTATTCCCGACAACGGTAACCTATCTTCCTCATGTTCCTAAGCCTCGCGTAGCTATACTCAAGGTCAACCGTCAATTGTATCAAGAAGCTTCTGCGGTTTTGTACGAGGAGTTCGTCTTCGAGGCCCTCGTCGATTACGATAGCGTACACCTACGAGGCAAGCAGTGGTCCCGGGCGCCTAGCAGTAAGAGAGAGGACAAGGATTTCTCTATCGGTGCCATGCTATCTCAAAGCAGTGCCCAACGTATACAGAACTTGGAAGTACATGTCACACTTGGTGAACACCATCGCAGAGCGCCCGCAAGCATTGACTCACGTGGCGTCACGAAGGAGGACTATCATCTGCACGCTACACGAGATTGTGTCCGGAAATTAGTGGCTCTCATCGCGGACCGAGAAGATGATTCTTCCAAGAATCAGAATGCCCTCAAGCGACTCAAAATCACTGCAGCTGTGCATCAATCTTCCTCCTGGAAGACGGAAGAAACTATTTCAGCTCTCTTCGTTGTCATTGAACCTTTCATGGCTCTGCGCGGCATCGAGAGCCCGGAACTGAAACTTGAATCTGTCGGTCGATACTGGGCAATATCGCCGCAGACAACTGACAGATTCGCTGAAACCATACTCACCAAGAAGACCTTTGTTTGCTTCAAGGATAACTGGACTAAAATGATGCAGAAACCTGGACCGAGTATTCCTACAGCGCAGCTGAAAGATGTCGCGATTACTACTGCCTATCACAAGATCGAAGCTTTTGCCCAGCTCATGCAAAATCAGGAATCACAAGGTGAGCGATCATGGCCAAGTGGAGTATTCAATGACATCAGACGCCCATTGCACCTTGCACGAGTTGCGTACGAGTATGAAGACATGGCCGCTTTGAAGAACATCCGAGAAGCAATCAAGATCAGATGGGTCAACGCTCAGCGTCAACAGCAACAGTCATTGCAGCTCATGGCTGACAGTATCGATTCCATGTACGATGATGAGGAGGACGAAGATGACGAGATGGTCCTAACGAATCCGTCGCATCTCTATCCAGACGCCTTCCAGTTCGGAACGGAGGAGCTCATCTCGCAAAAGCGCAAGCCAAGTGCTCTCTGGGAGGAACTCGATGCCAAAGACTGGGCGCCGAAGATTGGTTCACCTGGCATAACGTATTCGACCAAAGGCGTGCAAGTCAAGATTGAGCAGAAGAATCGCAGTCTTGAGTGGATTCGTTTGAGGACTCCCGCGGTCGTACGCCAGATCCGGGCAGCGCAGAAGGCTGAGCAAAAGACTGAGCAGACATGAACAAAACATTGGTGCAAGGGCCCTACGCAGCAGGGCTCTGAGAAAGCTTGGAGGACTTTAACATACGTCGTCAGTACTTACCCCTTTCCCAGTATTATCTTTCAACACGACGAAGACATTCAAAATCGGTGCATAATCAATCTTGTTACACAGTATGTTAAGTATGTCACTATTCACCTGATGTCTCCTCATTTACTAATTTCTCCTCTCTAGCAGACGACGGCTAGCAGAGGTGGACAGCATACTCGATTGCGGTCCAGACCTCGCTTAGCCATCACCAATACCAGCGATCATCTTACTGGAAATATGAGGCATAGGTACAGGTGAGGGCAACTCAGATTTGAAATGATCGAAGGAGGTTATGGACGAATGAGGTTACAAGACATGCATAGATACACCACTGCTTTCTCTATCCCAAGTATTTACAAGGAACATACTAACAAAACATGAACAATGAACAAATCGATCCTAAAGCCTCTCTCCAAGGCATCATGTACACTCATAACACATAAGCCCCTCTACAACCCCTTCCTCTTCCTCATCCCAACCTCCAACCCCAACGGCTTCCTCAAAAAGCCCTCCCTGGTCTCCATCTGCCCTTGCCGCAACTCAAACTCATACCGTCTAAACACCGTCCCCACAATGAGTGCCAACTCCATCTCCGCAACATTACGTCCCACACACGCCCTCGGCCCATAACTAAACGGAATAAACGCCGCCTTCTGCTTTTCCGTAACCGTTTCCCAACGCTCTGGCCTAAACTCGTCGGCATCAGGCCCCCAAATAGCAGTACTATGATGAATGGTATACGCAGGCACACTAAGCACAGTACCCTGCGGGAAATGATGACCCTCGAGCGTAATCCCCGGCCCCGGCGGAACAAGACGCGGCAATCCCAACGAACTGGTGGAATGTATCCTCATCGTCTCCTTGATCACCGCATCCACATACGGCAAATCCTTGACCTGCGCAAATGTCGGCACGGCATTCCCATCTGGAATCGCCTCGTCCAGTTCCCTCTGCAACTTGGCCACAACCTCTGGGTGCGTGAGGCAGTGATACAATAGCGCGCAACTGGTGTTACTCGTTGTATCTGAGCCAGCGATGAGTTGGGTGAGTGCTTCGGCTGTGAGTTCCTCGCGCCCGAGTTTATTGCCTGATTCGTCGCGGCCCTCCATGAGGCGGGCTAGGAGATCCACGCGATCGGAGGGGGATTCGAGGCGGGCGTTTACGCGGGCGATGGCTATGCCGGCGAGGTTTTCAATCGCCTTCATGCCTTGGGAGAAGAAGGGGTCTGGGAAGTATTTTGCGTAGGGTTTTATGGAGGGGTAGCAGCCTATTGCTCTGTTTTGGGTGTTGTTAGTGGATGGGGGGTGGAGGGTGTTATGGCAGTGAGAACATAGGGTGTAGAGTGGAAGGTATTGGAGAAATGGAAAAAGAAGGAGAATGAAAATAGTATACGTACCCCGAAACTTCACCCCTCCGATTCAGCACCTCAATCGCCGGCGCATAAGTCGGTTTCGCATCCTTGGTCCTCCTCACCTCCGCCTCATCCCTCCCCTTCTCCAACATGCCAAACGGCGCCCCAAACGCAAGATCCCCAATAACATCAAACGCCAGATAATTGAACCAATGCAACGCATCCATCTCATACCACGCCCCCTTTTTCTGATCCGCGCGTACATCCCACTGTCTCTGCAATTCCTCCAAATTATGATGAATATACTGTTCAAACTGGCCCACCGACTTTGCACTAAACGTATGCGACACCGTCTTCCTCTTGCGCGTATGTTCGGCCCGATCCCGCGTATTAAACAGTCCCCTTCGAATCGAAACAAACGCATCGTAGTACTCTGATTTTAGAAACCCGTTGCCGTGCCCGTAGATGTGCGGGATTGCGTCTGCGGAGGCGATGCTGATGTGGTGGGGTTGGATGCGCACCAGGGTGCCGTATTTTTTGTGCGCGTTGTGTACGGCGAGATAGCGTTTTCCGCGGCGGACTTGGTAGAGGAGCCAGAGGTTTGTGAAGGCAGCGGGGAAAGGCGAGGGGATGGAGCGGATTCGGTGGGAGCGGAGGTAGGGGAGGAGGTAGAAGAGGATGGGGAGGAGGGCGAGGGTGTAGGGGGTTAGGAGGAGGGATAGGATGGTCATTTTGGTGGTGGTTGAATGACTTGGAGTTGAAAAAAGAGGAGGAGAGGTCGGTAGGTTGAGAGATGGGGGAAGTTTGTGTGTGTGCGTGTGTGTGTGTGTCCAGATATCCAGGTGAGTTGTGTGCTCCCAAGTTCAATGAGATGAATATCGCCGAACTCGAATCCAACAATCCCTCAATTGCAGAGTATACCAACCTAAAACTCTCACTGCGGCATACCAAAAGGCAATAAAGACAGTCTTGGACTTTTCAAACTCACCCTCAGCAACCACTCCCCCTCCTTATACTCCCCCTCCCCGCCATCCAAGCATACACAACCCGCACTCACACCCCTACCTACTGGACCACAAGAAACGTCACACCCTAACCCGCTCCCCAACCACGAACCAATCAGCACCCCCCTCAATCGCCCCTACAAAGCCGTGTTGCAGCTCCGAGGTGCTCTTGCGCCTGGGCCTTCCGACCCCGCAATGTGCTAGTGCTCCGAGTTTGCCCCGCGATGCTGCACGTGCCTGGGTTGTTGATGTCGGGTAACTGTAGCTGGGTGGGCTTGGCGCGCGCTTCCCGATTGAGATGCGGGTGGGTGCCCGTCTTGTCCGAGGATTCTGCGATGGCTTGGAGATGAGAATGTGTGTCTTGTGGTGCTGAGTGGAGGGGGGTGGGAATGCAGGATACCGAGTTTGAGAGCCGTGCGTGTGTGTGACGGAGTAGAGGGAGGATGCATGGGGCTATTACGGGGGTATATTTGCGTGTCAGCAGCCGCGAGCTCCGTGTAGAATTGCACTAGTATAATATTTGATGTCTGTAAGATTTTTGTTGAACATGGCACGTTTACGATGATGGACTTTTAAGACTCAGGGTAATTGTCTAGGGGTATTGTTACATTCCAACATCATCAACCACACCATCACCCACTAAACTGCCCTCCTCTAAGCAAAAGAAAAAACAACCCCCTTCAACACACCTCCTATGCTCCACTCCACGCAAAGAACAAACTCCCAGTGGTATCATGCTAGCGACAAAGTCACATTGCTCATATTTTCATTCCTCGCGTTTACTACCTTTCCATCTCGTCTGCTCTCCCTCGCTCACTCAAAGACGAAAATCAGTTGTTATCGTCGTCATCCGAGAAGAAGTTCATAATCGCCTTGACCGCCAACGGGCCCAGCCCGTGCGGCGGATAGCAAATATAACTCGGGTCATCAATCGCTCCCAACTTCTCGCGGAACTCGGTCTTGTTGGTGAGCTTGAGTTCTGTGGCAATGGCGTGGTAAGCACGGCTGAGCACTTTGACACGTGTGCCCTTGACATTGTGGCCGGGACTGAACTTGGAGGACGCGCCGCCACCAAAGGTGACACTTGTCGCGCCAGTTCCTGCAACTTGCTTGAGCGCGTGGGTGACGATTTGCTCGATGGAGCCCGAGGGCGCGTTGGGGAAATCGAGCGAGTACTTGACTTGCCAGCCGTGGTCGGGCGAGAGCTGCGCCATGGCGACGAAGGCGCAAATTGTGCCGTCGGGGGTGTATGCGACGTGGTATTGACGGTGCTCCTCATCTTGCCAAGGGTGAATGTTGGTCAAATGTACCTGCTTACCCTTGCGGTTCTTCAACCAGTCCTCAACACGAGCATCGACCTTTGCCTTGATGTCCGCCGGTGGTGGTGAGCCCAGAGGGTAGTCAGTGATCTTGACGCCCTCCTTCTCAGCGTGACGGATCTTGCGCTGAACGTCGCCGTCCTTGTCAGCAGGGTTGTGCACTGGGTCAACACGTTGCTCGCCAGTGACGGAAAATGTCCGCCAGTTGAACTTGGTAGCCAAGACTTCCTCGGCTGCAGCACCAACAAGCAGCCAAAGAGGCTTGAGGTTGCGTTCCTTCTTGATGTACTTGAGGTACGCCGCCATGATCTTCAAATACTGAGACTCGTGACACAGGGGATCACCAACAGTGATAGCATACCCATCGACAGGTACGAATCCGACGGCGGCACCAGTAAGGTCATCACGCCAGATTTCTGTGCGAGGCTCCAGCCATGAGGTGTTGGTGGCATCACCGTAGTTGGCGATGAGCTTCTCAATGGGCTGAAGATCGATCTTAGCGAGAGCGCGATCCTGTCCTTCCCACGGCGGGTGCATGGTGCTGGCTTCTGGGTGACGCAGCTGCTTGATGACTGGCTTCTCCGGTAAACTCTTGGGGTCACGAGGGAACATGGAAGCATGGCGAATGTTTCCAAGACTCATCATCAACATAAGAATACGTTCCAGACCGATACCACCGCCACCGTGGGGTGGTGCCCCCCATTGAAAGCCCTGGATATAGTCTTCCATGGAACCGGGGTCAACCTTGAGCTTACGCATCTTCTCCAGCAGCATGTCAGCGTCGTGAATACGCTGCCCACCACTAAGAATCTCCTGACCTCTGCAGAAGATATCGAAAGAGTTTGTGACATTGGGGTTATTGGGGTCTGGCATGGCGTAGAACGGACGCGCGTTGGCCGGGAACTTGTCGAGGATGTAGTAATCCGTGCCAAGCTTCTCCTTGATGACACGACCAAGCTGCACCTCATCCCTGGTACCCAGATCTTCATTTTCATCCAGCTCCTTGCCCTCGTCGTCTCTCCAACCAGAAGCATTCAGCATACGGACAGCCTCGGCGAACGGGAGAACGGGAGTTTCGTCGAGCCAGACAAGGTCCTCGTGAGGGAAGTATCTTTTGATGGTCTCGACTTCTGGGCGATAACGCTCGTAGATGCCCTTGAAGATGGTCTTGAACGTGCGATCCAGCACACGGAGGACTTCGTGGTAGTGTTCGTCGATCTGCATCTCCAGATCGAGACCGGTGTACTCTGTCAGATGGCGGTAGGTATTACTGTTCTCAGCACGGAAGACCGCACCAATCTCATAAACCTTGCCGAAGTCAGCAGAAATGGCCATCTGCTTGGCCAATTGAGGACTCTGAGCAAGGAAGGCTCCTCGTCCAAAATAATCAATCTTGAACACACTGGCGCCAGATTCGGTGGCGCCTCCCTGTAGCTTAGGGGTGTGGATTTCAATGAAGCCTTCAGAATCCAGCTGCTGACGGAAGAGGCTACAGATACCGGATTGAATGCGGAAGATGCTCTGGGAGGCTGTTGACCGCAGATCGATGACACGGTTGTTCAAGCGCGTGCGATCTGCAATCCTGACGCGGTTGTGTCCCTCCTTGTGGTCAGCGCTCGCAAGATCCGCCTCAACGTCAGCGCGGGTGACTTCAGCTTCGTTGACGTTGAAAGGCAGGTGGTCGGTAATACTTGCTTCCACGTGCATAGCGTGGACAGAGACTTCGACATCGTGGATGGTGGCGCCAATGACCTCGCCCTGCTTGGCCTTGGGCTCCTGGAGGATACCTCTGACCAGCACAACAGTCTCAGCGTCGAGATGCTCCGCCCAGTAGAGGAAGTACTTTGAGATATCCGCGTGTTCCATCAAAACACCCTGGATGGTAACGAGCTGCTGGCGGAACATGAAGAAGACAAACTTGGAGCTCATCTTGCGCAAGTGGTGGATACGGGCACGGAAGACGACCTCCTTGCCGACATCCTTTGCAGAGAACTCCTGGAGGAAGTTACGCGGCTCATGTTTCCACGCTCCAGCGTACGAGTTGGGAGAGAGGACACCGTACTTGGCCTTTTGCTCTGGTGTCAACTCAGCCTCAGCCTGCGCCTCCATCTCTCTCCTTCTGCGCTCAAGCTCCTGCTCCTTCTCCCTGTTCAGCTTGAAGCGCTCTTCCTGCTGGGCCTGGCGCTCATGCTTGCGCAGCTGGTTCTTGGACATGGGCTCGCCATCGCGGTTGAGGGGCCCGTTCTCTTCGCTGGACGAGGCATCGCCGATATGGAGCTTCTCCTTGACGGCGCGGATGGGGCTGTGGGTGGAGACGGAGCCCTTGCGGGTGTGGTGGTTGCCGACTTTTGCGGAGGAGCGGTTGGGACTGTCTGTCCGGCGGTGGAGTAGGCCGCTCAGGGAGTTGCGCGGCTGGTCGATGCTCGTCCTGCTGTCCGCAGGCGAGACAGCGTCTTTGCGCTTGAACTCGCCGCTGGCTCGCTGGCCTCCGAGGCCTCCGAAGGAGCGGGCGGAAGCGCTGGGAGACTGGCCTCTGCCATTGAGGGCCGCCGGGGGAGACTTGAGGCCGGCTTCGTCGTCAGAGGTCGAGCCTGGGCTGCTGTGTAGACCCGTCTTGACTTTGGCTAGTGCTTTCTTGAGGGAGCCCATGGCGGCGATGATGTCAAAGCTATGCCCGTGGTGCGAGGGTTAGACTACCTGGCGCAGAGTGGGGCACGCAAGACGCGGGGGAATGGTGTTGGGAAGAGGTGGAAAGCGGATGGGCAGAGAGGAAAACAAAGGATTCAGGTATCTCGTAGGAGCTGCGGTGAGGCGCGCAGTAAGTTGTAGTCTAGGAAGGCCCCGGGAGCGGCGTAGGGGCGGGTGGTGCTGCTCGTGGGTTGGGCCGGAAACGCGAGGAGAGCCTATGACGAAATCGCGATGCCTTCCGAACGCGTTTCACTGCCTAGCGCAGCAAAGCCTGTGCAACCACAAGGACGACACGGCGCAAGCTGACGTCAAGGCTGCTGGACGTGTTGTTTGGTCGTGATGGCCTCGATACGGTCCAGCAGGCGCCAGCAAGAGATGGATGAGGTGGTCGTTGTGAGAGCGAACCACGACCTTCCGCGGGGGGTCCTCCAGCCCATTTGCAAGGCCTCCTGATGTGGCTGCATGTGTCTGCATGTGCCTGCATTCCGCCTTTTGCACACACTGAATGGCCACCCGCCGGCTGACACATTGCCTCTCTCACGCGCATTGGTAACGCGAGACTTGCTCCTTGTGGACGCCCCTCGGCTTCCCGTGGCATCGAAGCCTCTGAAGCTTTTCCAAGCCCGCTGACAGGGCTACCAGCGATAACCCCACTTTGAGTCACACCTTTGGACGGCATGCCACACTGTCTCCTCGAGAAACCATACTCCCTTCGATATCAACCGTACAACCGTACATCAACACGTCCAGTCATCCTCAGCTGCTTATGTGGCACGCTTTGTAGACGGAAGCGGCAACTCTAGGCTAACCCGGATCCCGCTTCCTAGAGCTCCCGGCCGCCTCGTGGCGAGCGCTCTGATTGGCCCTTAGCGTGCCACTCCCAAAATGCCATGGCAGGTTCACCAGCGCGTATGGGCTTTCACCAGTTGCGCATGAGCCAGCAGACCAAAGTCGAGAGTGTACTCCGTCTCATGAGACTACTCAGGACCCCAGAATCAGGGTTTCGACGGCCCCAGATACAAGGGGCCTTGCTCGCGCGTGGTGGGGACTTTGTGCGTCATCGCAATGCCTTGCTTTGCCATGTTGTGATGGGAGAATGTGCTTTTAAAATAACCTTTCATCGGCGATTGGCTCTCACAGGGTTGAAGAGTGACCTGGCACCAGCCACAGCTCATGCAACGCTGTGCGAGAAGCAAAGGGATCGCCCAGTGTCTCACAGCAGCTTGCTGTAAACCTGGAAGTAGATTTCCAGACCCTGATTGATGTTGGACTCTTCCTTCACCTCAAGGTCTTTTCTGGTCTCGAGCACTTCTCCAGGATGGTGATGGTGCTGCATACCTTATCAACCAGCTATCTTTGATCGCCACAATGTCACTCATACCCTTGTATTGCCTGTATAGCGTGGAGATCGACGGTGCGCCATGACCGATACAAATTAATAGAGGCGTAGCTGATATAGGTCAAGTCTCGCTTTTACGACAAGAATGACTGGTTTCCGACGCAATTCTGACGTTTTGTATACGATCCCTAAATGTGCAACTACGATAGATACAGCCATGCCCTTTGGTGGACACTCAATTCTGCCATCTCCCTGCATTGAACACGAGTAAATTTGGTATTCCCAACGCATTATATAACGTGATTCACACAACGTGCTTCAATCGTCCACATCGCCAAAGCCGCAGGCTACGATTCCCTGTTCATAGATCTCGAGCACACGGGAACTTACAATCAAAGACGCAAACCAACTCTACATTGCGGCGATATCTGCGGATATATTGCGCCGTTTGTGAGGGTGCCGCTTGAGTGTGGAGTAGGATTCATGCAAAAGGAGCTGGATGTGGGGGCCATGGAGGATTATTGTGCCGCATATACATGGTGTTGGTAAGATATACTGTAGCTTACTTCAGCCCATCAAAAGCTATTACAGACTCTGGTCTCTAAAATTTTGCCTTTGATCAGAGACTTTCTGTATGACTTCAGTGCAACTTGCGTTGACTCCTCATATCCTCAATACGAGAGCTACAATCCCCACTGCATTACAAGACACACCAACCTGTCTTCCCCCTCAAGCTCATCCACCCCACCCTTCAAATTCATCCGCAAACCTGACCGCCGCATCAAGCCAATAACTCGACTCTGCTCCAGGCGTCTCCCACGTCTCCTCTGCAACCTTCATAGCTCGTAACGCTACAATCCGTCAGCTTTCAGTAGTCTGCCTTGTTGACCGGGAATAGTAATACCATACCTTTAACATAATGAGCGTCCTTCGCCCATGGCCCAGTGAGTGCTTGGTGCACAACATACTTCCACTCCTTCCCCTCGCGATTTTGCGTGTCAGACGACTGAGCTAACTCAATCTCCGGCCTCATCTGTGCGATATACACTGCCAGCGCAAACAACCACCACTGTCTTAGAAGAGAAACATGAAATTTTGCTGGCACCAACGGTAGTAGAATGCGAATCGCATGAGTACTGGTCAACACATGCACCATGAAGAAATCAAATCTCGTGTCCTTAGGCGATGCCGTTCCCGTCACAAAAGCCACGGCGATTTGCTGCGCAGCGTGGAATTGCGCTTCTGGGTCTATGATATCCCATGCATTCCAGTATTCAAGGAAGGCTTCCTCGCGTTCTTCGAAAACCTTGTCGATGTCACCACCACGGCGGTCATATAAACCGTCGAACCGCCTGTCATTACGGACTTTGTGGAGAAGATCGAGGAGATTGCTCGCTTCGCCAGACGTACTGTATGGGCTCGGTTTCGTGTATTTGGGGTCGTCGATGTATCTGTGGAGGGGGCTGTAAAAACATGCGCCGAGCGCTAGGGCTTCGATGGCGACGGTTTTGGATTGAAGTTCGTATGCGTAGCCGAGATGTATTAAGGGATGTGCGACTGTATTATGTTAGCAAATTCCATGCATGTTTGATGGGTCTACTTACGACCAGAGACCAGCGTGTTGATCAACGGCTCCTTTCCACCAAGTAAAAACTCATCCAACAGAGCTGAGAGATCATACTTGCGATTAACAAGCTGGTCCTCGAAGAAGTCGATAAACGCGCGTTGGTACCTGTTCCTCGTCAGCCCCATCCCGAGTCAAACACATAGCTTTCTCACCACCGCCAGTCAAAACTTACTCCCGTCTCCCCAGATACTCCCTCCAATCCGCCGTTGTAATCTCTCCTGGCGCATCAGTCCACGGCTCCAGGCTCTCAGCCTCCTTCTCGTAAATCTCGTTCAACTGCTCCGCCGTGCCTCCAAGCAAATACGCCGATCCGAGGATCTATTATGCAAACAAGCTTAGCAGCTTAACTAAACAGCCTTTGCGATTTCAGCCAGGGTAGCATACGTGCGGTGTATGGTTGTGGAAAGTCAGATTGTGGTATATAATGGCGTGGTTGGCATGGTTGGCTTTGAGCAGGTGTTTGAGCGTGCGTGGGCGCTTTTCGGCTGAGGTTTCGATGTCGTGGATCTCGACGGAGGGGAGATTTACAGTGAGGTGGTTGCCGGTGGGGCGGAGGAAGGAGGGGATTGAGATTCGGGGGAGACTAAACATAGTGTGTGGTATGTATTGGTGTTGGGAAGTTCAATGTGCTGTTGCGGGGAAGTTATTCAGTCGCGTCGCGCCTGCCTCGGTGAGGTATGACGTGACTTCCGGCCTTGTGATTGGACTGATTACTATGCTCGCAAGCATCTCCAGAAGAAGAGCATTCGTTTCTTAGTAGATCCGAGAGTAGAATCTCAGTCATACAAGATAAAAGTAATCGTTGGACCTTGCATTGTTCGAGAATGAGTCTTGAAAATTTGATTGTCACCAAGTAAACTTGTTTTAACACGGGAAAGTTTGGGCAAACAACTCTAGGGTTCTCAATCATATGCAACTTCACACAGTGTTTAGTAACAATACACCGCAGCGTCGCTCTAGGTCAACAATTACAGAGTCATGCCCGAACCCACATTTCGAATGACGGTACCAAGCTTAGTATTCACCCTCCTCAACTTCCTCATCCTCCAGCGAGTCAGCGGCAACAGCTTGTGAGTAGCCTGGTGTCTCTGCAGATTCGCCTTGTTCTTGATCCCTTTGCCACATGTAGGACAAGACATCTCTTCCTGAGTTCGGTCCCCCTGATAATTATTCATTGCGTGATGCCTTTCCAGATTCGACATCTGGGAAAACACCTCATGACATCCACCACACGTTAGCCTAGCGGTCCTGGCAGCATCTCGCTTCGGCTTGCACGCAACTTCTGAATTCTGGTGCCTTTTCAATTCCCGCATGTTGGCAAAGATCTTCTGGCAGTCTTCACAGGAGAACTGTGCGGAATCCTTGGCTTTCTTTGCTCTTCCACGTTGGTACTCGTTGACGTGGTCTTTGTTCGCTTCGTTCCATTCCCGCTTGTGTGTCTTCTTTTCTTCCGTATGGTCTCCATTCCATACTTCATTGTAAGCTCTGATTTCTCTTTGTGAACTGCTTTGTAAATCGCCTTTTGCTTCTTATTTCTCTCAGCCTGTTTTTGTAGAAGCTGAGAAGTCTCATCGGGTCGTACTTCTTCAAGGCTTCGACTCTCGATCATGCAACTGTGGCGGTTCGCACCATCATGCTCTTGATCACTCTTTTTCCAGAGTGCAAGACGTTCACAATTTCTCCAGCGGCCAACCATAGTCCAGAGTCGAAACGTGAGAGTATGTACAACAGCAAGGACAAGAGTATGAGCAAACCCTAGAACACTGGGTTGTTAGGCTAAATCAAGTAGATCGGAACCGCGAAGTATGTAATTTTGTGCCCATTTAGTATGGCACGGCGCACATGTACAGGGCGCATACCAGTGTATGTAGAGCTGAGGATGGTAGTTAGAAAGGGTAGGTCAGATTAAGATCTCTGAAAGGCAACAAACCAGTAGTCGGAGAATCTCCCGTAGAGGCCGTCCTAAGAATTCACGGAAGAACCAACACAGAGTATTGGTCTGCAGCCAGATTTCTCGAGGCTACGATGTGAACTCCCCATTTGTCCCGCCAGAATGTATCATGTGGATGAAGTCCAACGATCGACTTGATATTCTGAGTTGAAGGAGGACGTCCTGAGCAGAGAATGGGCATGAGCGAAGCATCGAAAACACAACCGAGAAGGTGAAAGAGTCAAACAACATTGCGAAGATCGGAGAAGATCAAACACGAAAGGAAGGCGTCCGCGGGTCCACGATGAGTGAGCGAAAGATGAGCACAGCGAAGAACAGGAAAAGCGAATCCATGGTTCTGACGAGGATATGCGATAGAGTGGAGGTGCAGCTGAGGGGAGCAGTCGAGAAGAAAGGTGAGCGCTTATTGACCTGGTCACTGAAGGAAGGTGCGTACCTTCCCAAGGAAGGCGCACACGAATTCGCCATGAGCGATCTGGATACACAGTTAGTGAAGGACATCTATCTTAAAATAAGTGCAACATTGAATTCAATAACTACAACCACTCGTCATCCCGCTCCCTGATTACTCACGAACTTACTTGCGAGTAATTTACCTTCAACAGTTACTTGCGAGTAATTACCTTCAACACCTTCCTCATCATTCCCGAGAGTGTCAGCAGTAACTTAGTACTCGCCCTCCTCGATACCCTCATCATCGAGGGAATCGCTGGCCACCTCCTAGATCAGGGTATACGAAGTCAGTAATGTCTCACATATACACGTCGTACATCAGGTACATCAGCCACATACCTCGTAGTCCTTTTCCAAAGCGGCCAAATCTTCACGAGCCTCGGAGAACTCTCCTTCCTCCATACCCTCACCAACGTACCAATGTACGAAAGCGCGCTTGGAGTACATGAGGTCGAACTTGTGGTCAAGACGGGACCAGGCTTCAGCGATAGCGGTGGTGTTGCTGAGCATGGAAACACTTCGGTCGACACCGGCAAGCTCGCTTCCGGGTACGCTGATGGGCCTATGTGAAGTTAGAAACAGCAAGATGACGGATCAAGAAGTAAACGTACTTGGTGTAGTTGATACCGAGCTTGAAACCAGTAGGGCACCATTCGACCAAGTTGAAGGACGACTTCGCCTTGAGAGCAGCAGCGGCAGCAGTGCAGTCACGGGGAACAATATCACCGCGGTATAGCAGTGCCACGGCCATGTACTTGCCGTTGCGCGGGTCGCAGACAACCATCTGGTTGTTGGGCTCAAAGCCTATGGGTATTAGTAACAAAACCAATGGATGACGTGGGTAACGTACATTGGAAGGTAAGGTCGCTGACCTTGTGGCTCTCGTGGGAGCTCTTCTTGGCCGAAATGACGGGTGCGTAGCTGATGAGCGGGTAGTGGATGCGCGGGTAGGGTACCAGGTTGGTCTGGAACTCGTTCAAGTCGACGTTGAGAGCACCATCGAAGCGCAAACTGGAGGTGATGGAGCTGACAACTTGCGCAATCAAGCGATTGAGGTGCTCGTAGTTGGGACGAGGAATGTCTAGGTTGCGACGGCAGATGTCGTATACAGCCTCGTTATCGACAAGGAATGTACAGTCTGAGTTCTCAATAGTGCTGTGGGTCGAAAGGACAGCATTGTATGGCTCTACGACGGAAGTGGAGTTCTGGGGAGCTGGGTAAACAGCAAACTCGAGCTTGCTCTTCTTGCCGTAGTCAGTCGAGAGACGCTCAAGGATGAGCGCACCGAAACCAGATCCGGTACCACCACCGAAGGAGTGGAAGATCAGGAAACCTTGGAGCGAGGAGCAGTTGTCTATAGAAGTTAGCGGAGCCCTCTGCGTGGTTCCCCGCAATAAACTCACCTGCGACGCGACGGATCCTGTCAATCACGCTGTCGACCATCTCCTTGCCGATTGTGTAGTGACCGCGAGCATCTATATCCATTAGTGCCCTATGATTGATTCGCAATAGACGTCTGGTACGCACAATTATTGGCCGCATCCTCCTTGCCGCTGATCAACAGCTCAGGGTGGTAAAGCTGGCGGTAAGGACCAGTTCGGATTTCATCAATTGGCTGTTTCCATCAGCACTCATCCCGCTATTCTCATTTTCTGGCACATACCGAAGGGTCCAAATCGACGAAGATGGAACGGGGGACGTATTTGCCGTTGCCAGTCTCGGTGAAGAAGGTCTCGAGAGATCCGCCCTCGTTGAGGTCGGTCGCATCGGGGTTGGGACGACCGTCAGGCAAGAGACCGTGCTCGAGGAGGTACCTGGGGTGTTGGTGTCAGTCTACGGGTTGCAACGGTGATTGTGTGGTCGGAAGGCTTACAGCTCCCAAGCGCTGTTACCAAGCTGCGTACCAGCTTGGCCGATGTGAAGGTGGCAGATCTGGAGAGCTGCGTGTTAGCGACGAGTACGCGATTCTCTGGGTTTACTGCTTGCTCGATGCACACGCAAGCTTGGGTGCGCCGTTGCATTCTCCAGACCAAGCATTGCATAGCTCCGAGCACCAACTTGGTCCCATCCGGTCTGCGCCGCAAACGGTGAGGGGGGATTCAGGGTCCAGATCGGTTGTGCAGTACATACAGGCGCGCTCTGCATGGGGCTCGACTTACCTCTCCTCGCATGGTGAATAGTTTTTGCTGTATCAAACAGACTGACAGAAAGGTGTTACGAACCTGGAAGGGCTGTTGGATTGGAAGAGGTGCTGGTCTGAGTTCAGGCACAGCAAGAGCGGTGACCGTTTCGTCCTAGTTTGGTGGGGTTGCCGGCAGGCGCCTTCTGTTTACGCGGTTCAAGGTTGTCTAGCGCGTCTTTCCACACGACAGACCAGGATGTGGTGCCGAACGTGTCCACGACTCCACACATGTCACAGGTGCACCGAGTTCCATCCCATCGCTTCTCGCCTGACTGCAAAGCGTTGTAATTCAATGTTGTGTACAGTTCATTCAGAGGGCAGCAGCATGTGCATGGATTTCGCGCAATGCTATGCCAATCTACTCGTCACAGGGATCAAGAGTACAAATCATCGTCCTGCGTGGCGTCGCCAAAGCCGCCCTCTGCGATGTCGACACTGCTTTTGCTTGCATGACTTGCAGCAGCCGGCGCCTTGCCTTTCCCCTTCCCGCTGCTACCACTAGCGTTTGTTGTCCCGTTGAGACTGATGTTCTCCGTTCGAATAACCATATCTTCTTCTGGTGCGGCGGCGATGGCTTTGCCCTTGCCTTTCCCGCTTGACGCTGGCTGTCCAGCTCCCTGCATCTTCTTCACGTCGTCCTCTTTCTTCCCTGCACCTTCAAACGACTTGCGCACCCTATCATAGTGTCGCAATTCATCCGCGCTAACACTGGGTACGAGCTCCTTGTGAGCCTCGATGAAATCTTCCTCGGTGACCATGACCGCGGTGTCTTCGTCTGTAGCCAGATGATCGAAGAAATACGCAATGGTGATGTTGGGGGTATGTGAGGCGTTGTAAGCTTTGACCTTGTCGTCCACGGCGCGCGCTTGCCGTGTGATGGCTTTGAGCATCGCGTCTGAGCACAAAGCGTACATGTCTGCACCGGTATAGGTGAAGGGTAGGCCCTGTGATACTCTCTGCAACGAGAGCTCTGGGTGTAGTGTGAATCTAGATCCGATTAGTAAGTACGATGATAATTGTGAGGTGTCAGCTTACTTTCTGGTCAGAGCTTCCAAAATAGTCTGCTGCTTCTCATGCGTGTCTGAAACTCCCAGGTATAACATCTTGTCAAAACGCCCAGGACGCAGCAATGCTTGGTCAAGCAGATCTGGCCTGTTGGTTGCACCAATGACGAACACCCCCTCGCCGCCATCGCTCATACCGTCAAGCTCAGCCAGCAGCTGACTTACGATACGGTCCATTACACCGCCACTATCACCTTGATTGCCACGCTTAGGGGCTACGGAGTCCAGTTCATCAAAGAAGACAACACAAGGACGAGCATCACGAGCCCTCTGAAAGACCCGTCGAACGTTGGCTTCAGACTCACCAATATACATGTTGAGCAGTTCGGGGCCTTTGACACTGAAGAAATTAAGGGAGAACTCAGTGGCGATAGCTTTGGCAAGCAGCGTCTTTCCGGTACCGGGAGGTCCATAGAAGAGGATACCACTGCGCTTTTTCATACCCTTCGCGAACAGCTCGGGCCGCGACAATGGTAGCTGAATGGTCTCCATGACTGCATCTTTGACATGAGTGAGACCACCAACATCCGACCAGCCAACATTCGGGATCTTTGGCGCTCCGATTGCATCGGCAAAGTTCTTGCGGGCCGCATCGACGGCGCTGTCGAAGTCGGCTTTAGTCAAACTGTTACTGAAAGGTCCACCAGCAAGCTCGATGTCTCTTGTTGTGACTTTCTCTGATGAGAGCGAGGCCTTGCTAGCAGACGTTGCTAGGGCTTCTAGTCGGGTTTGTTTTGCAACAAGAGCTCGTTCAACCACATCGACAAGGTCTCCTGCGACTAAAGCTGCAGTCTTAACGGCAACATTACCAAGATCAGCCTCAGGAGATAGTCTGATACCGGCGTCTTCAATGATACTTCGCAGGATACCCTCTCTTTCGCCTTCATCTGGTGCAGTCATCTCGATCTCGTGTGTGAAAAGTCCTCGGATACCTTCAGGCACCTTATCAATCTCAGTTGTTGTTGCAATCAAGACGCGGGAGTCAGCCAAGATCTCTTTCAAGGCAGCGTTCATACGATCAGCATTGAGAGCATCGATATGCTTCACTAGCAATGCAGTGTATTCTGCACCGCTAGACAGAGCACGTTCTGCTCTCGCCTTCAAAAACCCTTCAGTCTTAACATCCCCACCTCCTGCACCTCCTTCAGTCACAATGTCAAAGGCATCGATGGCGAAGGTATGCAGACCGAGGTCTTCGCAAGCTTTAGTGGCAAGCGTGGACTTGCCGATCCCGCGTTGTGTAGAAGTGATCAAGACCGCAATGGGTGGAAGGCCAAGATGTATGGCGCGTGGACTAGTCGCGACCGACATGAGTTCTCGAAGGCGCCTACGAAGCCCCGAAATGTAAGGCTTTGGCAGCTCATCTAGAGTCATTGTTTTCTGATGGCTTGACACTGGGGTACGTTTGGCCCCGAGGTAGTATTGCCATGCGCTGTTAGTCGGCGGTGTCCTGCCTTGCTCACTTCCATTCATCTCCATCTTCGTGCTGGAGGCATCTACTGTGACCGCGCCACCCCAGACATCGCCCTCTTCGCTGTCGCGGGGGGTCTGAGATGAGCTTGATACGTTGCCAATCTTGAACCATGACACGACCTTCGGGTCACGGCTGGTGAGATTTGCACTGGTCGCACTGGTTCCTTTCTTTGAGACTGACAGTAGCTCATCACTAGCCACATCTTCCTCTGTGGAGGTCTGGAAGACTGCACGACCCAGGGACTCATCGACGGACACACCAATGAGATCTCCAGTCTTTACGATACGTCGCTTTTGTTCAAAATGCTCCTTCAATGCGGCGAACAAGCTGGGCTGCAAGAGTCGGTCTGATGATAGAGGAGTGGACAACTTCAAGAGTGTGACCTCCTTGGCCGAGGGTGGAAGCGATGAGCTTGTCAGTCGGGGTTTCTGAAGAGCGCTTCGAGGTAAATGGGATGATTGATGTGGAGCTAGTGGGGTGATTCGAAGGTGGGTTGGGCTACCGAGGTTCGCCAATAGAATGGGTGAGAGGTAGGCTTGCAGTGACGTGCTGGCTTGCGAAAACCCCGAGAAGCTGCTCCGTCGACCCATGTCTGTGTTCTTGTTGACTGGGTATCTCGCGATTTTCTTGGACATGGTTTCCGGCAAGCCATAAACTCTCACAGGGCGCCAGTTGGAGCCATCGTCCTCGTCTATCCCAGAGAACAGGCCGAAGAGGGGATGCGAAGTAGGCTCTTCAGTGGCCTCGACCTTGACCCAGTCCCCAGAGAAACAGCCAACTTTGACCAAGGTATGGATATCAACAAAGACTCGGGCTTCCTCATCATCTTCTGCGCCGGGTTTTGGGTGCACCAGCTCATCGGATATGCTTTGTAGAAGTCCCTGTGCCTTGAAGATCTTGCTCCTGCTTGTAGGACCTCGGGTTGTGGTAGCTGTAAAGCTGGAGAATACGGAACCTGGCGTAGCTATACCATTCGTGCGGTAATTTCCAGGTCTTGGGGTAGCGGACGTGAATGATGATAGCACGCCAGAAGACTGAGGGGGGAGCATGGGGGCATTGAGAGAGATGATGTCTTCTGAGTCGTCCGATAGATCTCCACCGTCGATATCTGAAAGCTCTGAATCAAGATTGTCGGTGGATTCTTCACCTGGTGGAGATGCATTGCGAGAGTCGCCTCGATCCTCTGCCGCAGAATAGAATGTGTCGTTGGAAGTATCGTCCGCATCATCATCATCGCCGAAGCTGTTGGATGACGGTGCTACTTTGACCGGTGGTAGTACAACTGAAGTCTTGGAGCTACGATGCGACTGGAGTACAACAATCCTCGTAGTCGGCAGTATGAGGCCCTGGGAGACGGGCTCACAAGCGCTAATTTTGGCAGGCGGAGGCGGAACATGGGTGATGGGATGTGCTGGCAGTGGCAGTGGTAGTAGATCGCCGGTGTGAAGAACTGTGGGTAGTTGCAAGGCTTCTCGAACAGCCTTCCTCCACAGTTCCTCCTGAGCTGCTTCGTCCACCCTGGTCGACTTTCCTTTTGTCCCATTAACATCAAGATAGCGGTTCTTGGGACCTCTTGCCGCGCCATTCGACTGTGCGATAAAGCCTCCTCCAAACTTGGCATGCACCTCATCCAGCTTCCGCAGGGCTTCCGTGTCCAGATTCACATAGACCGTATCCAGCGCCACAGGCACAACATCGTATATGCGCACCTCAATCGGGGCGTCTCGTCGCTGCGTCCTGTTGGGTGCGAGGCTGTGGAGGATCTGCGAGAATGATTGTAGGGCAAGTGATGATGCGGGAATCTGAAGGGACGAGTGAGGTCGGACAGCCGAAGTGTCGCTCTTTTCCGCAGAGCGCACTGGTAGGATGGTCCACGGGACGTTCTGGGACGCGACGATGGCACTCGGAAGCCACGGAGTGATTGCAACGTGATGAATGCAATCTGGATCTTGCGAGTCGCCATTTGCTGCTGTCATGCTCAGTCAGGTGCGCTTCCATCACTTATCCATGTCTACTTACCAGCACGCTTCGATCCAGGGAACAGGTCGTTGAACAAATCCTCAGACAAGACGCCAACCTCACCCTTTATGCGGTCGTCCAGCAGCAGTCGCGCCGAGATGGCTGGCCGGTCGAGACGTCTTCTCCGTCGCCTTTTGCGTGGGTGGACAGTGCCATTGTGCGCCTCCATATCTGGCATGGTTAGTGGGATTGTAGGTTTCTGGGCTTCGTATGGGATGGCAATCGATCGAGGCGCTGCGTCGCGTTCGAGCTATCTCAACATCTAGTGCCTCGGCCTGATGCCTCGGTAGTAGCGGCTGCGCGACGGGAACCACTTCTCGGAGCACCGACGCTTCACTCCCCGCATTTGCCCAGAACTCGATCAGAACTCGATTGGTCAATGTCTCTGTCTATTCGCACCCCGGATCATCAAGACTGTTACCTGGACGTACACGACCGAGTGTTGATGTGCTCCTAATCTTGTAGTCCTATGGGCTTATATGGACGGTTCCGCAATGCGGAGATAACGGCTCTTCTCATTGGTCGCTCCTCCAGCCATGTATCGAACAGAACAACACGTGCAGTTCATCGCATTTGCCTGGGACAGCAGCTAGTCTCTACACCTAACCTACTCCGACTTTCCTAAAAATACAGCACATGATAGCATAAGGCCAAGAAAGCGGCTGCAATCACATGTCAATCTCCAGCGAACTACCCAGGTGGTCGCTTCTGCACGCTGACCCTGTTGTACCAGACGCTAGCATGGAAAGCATTTTCCCTGCAAACATCACCCGTTGATTGTGCTGCACGGTGTGGGATGCAGTGTGAAGTTGCTGCTGATTTGCTACAATGATCCACGTTGCAGCCCCGCGGAATATCGCACATTCTGTAGTGACGTCAACTTCCCAATCCTCAACCAAGATGCGGGTTGCTGGAAGATCAGCCACCTCGCCTACGCTTCAACATTCCAAAATGCTGCCACTTTGTTTCTACACGTCCTTTGAGTCACCCCCTTGTTCACTCAGTCATTCCTCGGGGCAGTATCTGGCCCTGCGTCTCTTGGTGCACATAAACGATCGCTGGGGAGTCCTCCTACAGTTCTTGAAAGGCTCCACGAAACAGGCGTTACGCCCTGGTCATTACACCCAGGATGGCCACCACAACCTCGACGGCTACAAGGCGTCGTACCAGCTTGCAAATCAGCCAAGATGGCGAACCAAGTAGCGAGAAGTCACAAGCCGCAATCGAGTTTGCGCAACAAGCCGAGCGACTCGGTCAATACACATCCTATCAGGAAAGCGACGCGACCGGATCCACGCAGGCGGTTGAGGCTTTCTTTGTAACACCCCAGGATGCAATTATTGGGACTGCAGACGGTCATCGACTACCAGCAGTTCCTCTCGAAGAAGCTACTAGGCTTAACAAGCTACGGAACATCGTTGACGACCAAAGACCGGCACAGCCAAAGCCCGAAGAAATACGGGTACGAAGAGCAAAAGACGGCACTGTCCACGGCCTGCTGTTGAACGAGGAAGAAGAAGATGGAGAGGGCAAGTCGGACGTACCACTGGGAGACTCCCAAGCGCCATGGAAAACAAATCCACTATTCCCACCTCTACCTCTATATGGTCCGCCAACTTTCATGAGAAGAGTTCAATGTTGGGGGTTCCGTGTATCTTCTGGCATTCTATCATTCTTGTTCCTGTTGGTGATCATCCTGGGGGCCGCGTTCACATCATTGCCAGGAATGGCTATGCATGTATGGTTGCGGCTCACCTTTCGTAACCCTGGTAAGCAAGACCCCCGGACATGTTGTGGGAGATCGTTGCACCTGGCCATCTTCCAGACAATTCACATCAATATTAGTAGCCCTGTTTAGTGTAACAAGCTGACTCTTCCACTTCTAGACAAGCGACGCCCCTTCTATCACGAAGAGACGAAACGAAAGAAGGCCAGGAAACTAGAGGAGAAGGCCTGGTCTAAGAGACAGGCCCGCGGCTCGGAAAATGATTTCAAGGCTGATGCGACTAGCGAAGGCGAGGAGCAGTTTGTGCCTCTCGAAGGTGGCCCCGATCCACTGGTCTGTGATGTGCGCTATTACGCACGTCGCGTTGGACTAGACTGTGAGATCTTCGACGTACAAACGGAAGATGGCTTCATCATCGAACTCTGGCATCTGTACAATCCGCTGACCTATAAGCGCACTGAGATGTCGCAGCGAACCCCACATTCTCCTGGGGTTTTCCCAGAAACTGGCACGGGTGTGAGTAGTTCACAATATCAAGAAGGGGACAAGAGGTACCCTGTTCTCATGGTCCACGGCTTATTGCAATCTGCCGGAGCGTACTGTACCAATGACGACGACAGTCTGGCTTTCTTCCTCGCCAAAAGCGGATATGATGTCTGGCTAGGTAACAACCGCTGCGGCTTCAAGCCACGGCATGTACTACTCGACTACAGTGATCCCAGAATGTGGGCTTGGAATATCAGACAGATGGGTGTCATGGATCTTCCAGCATTGATATCACGCGTACTTTCGGAGACGGGCTTTGCAAAGCTAGGCCTCATCGCCCATAGTCAAGGTACCACACAGACGCTAGTTTCGCTCGCAAAAGAACAACGGCCTGAGCTTGGGGAGAAGATATCAGTGTTTTGCGCACTGGCACCAGCCGCCTATGCGGGTCGGCTGATCAACAAAGCCCAATTCAAGTTCATGCAAGTAATATCTCCTGGCATGTTTCGGATTGTTTTTGGCATCCACGCTTTCATTCCATTCATGCTCGAAATGCATCGACTCTTACCCGGACACTTCTACGGCGACATGGGCTACCGTGTCTTCGCCTTCCTGTTCAATTGGACCGACGACCGATGGGAGCGCGACTTGCGAGATCGCATGTTTCAATTCGCGCCCGTCTACGTCAGTGCGGAGAGTATGCGGTGGTGGCTGGGGCGGGAGTGTTTTGCGAAACAGAAGTGCATACTCGCCACAAGGGAAGAGAAGACGATGGAGGAGAAAGAGGATGAAGAGGAAGATCAAAAGGCGACCCGTTCACTATCTCCATCGGCTGACTCTGATGATGAAGAGAATGCGGAAGATGCTTCCTCGAGCCTCCATCCTCTTAAAGCGAACAAGCGCAGTGTACAACAGCGAAATAACGACAATGCCAGGTTCGCTTGGTACGGGCCTCAAGCTCCGCCCTTTGCCTTCTGGGTGTGCGGTGCGGACGACCTTGTCGATGGCCGACGGCTTCTGCGTCGCTTCGAACGTAACCGCGAGCCCCACGTTGACGTTGTGCACTCCAAGATCATCGAGGGGTACGAGCATCTAGATGTCATCTGGGCCATGGATGCAGTGGAAAAGGTCGGCAAGGAGCTGCGAGAAGTCCTTTGGAAGACTGCACCAGAGGAGGCTCGTAGGGTTTGCAGAACACCCAAGGGATGCGAGGATATGAAGGAGTTCTACAAAAAAGGGGGAGAGCGGGAGAGTGCGACGAGAGAGCTTGATGCTACGGCTGGAGAATGGAGTGAAAAGGGCAAGGCACAGGTTGGCGGTGGTGCTGGTGAAGGGAATCGCGATTTGGAAGCTGAGATGCAGAGGAACGAAGAGGAAGTGTTGAAAGTGGAGGGATGAGACTGGCATGTTGATGAAGAGCTCATAGGCAACATGGCTAATTTTGGGGGGAGTGCATACACATACAGGCGCACAAGACTTCTATTTATCAGACACTGGGTATATACTTTAGTAGATTAGGCGAATAATGGGTGCTAATTATTCAAGTGACATTTGCTTATTACCTCGACTTGTTACATGCTTCAGATTGCAAAATACATGCATGTGCATGTGCATGTGCATGTTCCACGGGCTTTGCACCTCGATTGTTCACGAAGTGTTGTGTTATGTAATGCAAGTTTGTTGATTTGATATACTGTGTACAAAGGTCTCCATGATGACGAACGTAGATCATTAACAGTGCTGAAAGCCAATACGAAGCTGCAGACCCACACAGCTTCAGCGCACGGAAACGGCAGCAGGGCCGCTCCGAGCAAGCTTCCATGGTTCTGGGCTTGGATTAGTGCCGTACTCTATCGCTTCTCAAGTCTTTTGCAAGGAACATGGTGGATGTAGCTGAAGATGGCGGTGTTTCCAAAAAGCCCACCACTAACGATCAAACACATGCATGCATAGTAGAGTAGACACCAGACTCCGTCGAGAAACATCAACGACCATGCCAGACCATCAGTTCGCAAAAGACGAACCAAAAGGACGGAGACACTGGAGCTGATCGCCCAATTCAGCGGGTCTTGAAGTCGGGGAGGACTGCTGGCTGTGCGATGGATCAAGGGAGTTGCATCGATCGTAATGGGGGAGGACCCCCACGAACACGACTCAGGCGTGCATCGGAGGCGACAGGGGGGCTTGGTCGCGTTCAGAGTGCGATCGGCGCGTACAAGCCTCACCGCAGGCCCACGGATCTTTTGATGAAACACTTTCTTTCCGTGATAACGGTTGTTGAGCGCCGAAGAACGGTTTGGAAAGGGTAAGTGACGTAGGTAGTCTCTCTGGGTGGAATAGGGTCGAGTATGCACGGCATTGCGGATGGATCTAGCCTAGGCAGTGCTGGGCCGACCCAAAATAGAAGCGCTCAGATTCTGCCTGCCTGCTGCTGTTCCTGCGTCTTGTTGCGTGCGCCTCTGGATTGCGTCGATGACGTCCTTCGCCGAGAATCCCAACGGTTGCGCAAAGTTGCCGACACCGAGGCGACACCAGTCCCTTCTGCCCTCGCGCCAATGCTGCGGCCACTGCGCTCAAGGGGAGCTGCGAGCGATCCCGTTGGTGCGGCCACGGCGATTTTTGTACCAGACTTTGATCCCAACAGCAATCGCGCAGGCAGACCCACCCTGCTCCACCCGGCGTGTGCCCTCAACGTCAATTGCGTCCGACCAGCCCTTCGCATGGCTCCAGTTTTTTCTTGGGGCCTCGCTGGCGAACCAGGAGATGCCGCCGTCGCGCTCAAATGAACATCGCTGATCGGGCATGTCTCCAAAATTATACCCTGGGCCTCGCCGCTGCTGTATCTGGGGCCCGACTGCACGCGTACCCTCTCTCCACAGTGCTGTCTCGTTGATCATCTATCCATCCGCACCTTCCCCCCACAGCTCTGCCATCTCCCATCTCCCTCTCCTTTACTACCGCCCGTGCCCAAATCCTCTGTCATTCGTTTGGGAGGTTCTCGATACTCGCTTTCGCTCTTCGTATTCACAGACACAACAGACGTCATCGCTATCCGCGGGTTTTCACTGAATCGGCACAACTACGGGATAGCGACAACGCAAACCAGACACCCAGTGTAGACAGCGCTCCCCTCCACACTTTCACCTCGCAGAACCTTAGAGCCACCGATACAATCCCCAACATGACCACGCCGGTCACCGAACGGCCAGAGCCGACATACAACATGGACAGCAACCAACCACCACCAAATCCTCGCCAGCGATCCTCAGACGAGGACGGCACAGTAGTCGGCGAGCCTCTGAGCCAACAACATTCAAACACACAAGATCATGCCGCGTTCCAGCCTGGAAATCCCCGGCCACGATCAGGCACGCATCTCACCGTGGAGACTGCGCACGATATACACTACATGAAGAATATGCAATCGCCATCGCAGACGCGTGAGCAGGCCAGTCGCCTCAACGACGATCTGGCGTTGCTTGCTATAGAGCAGCAGCTCAATGCCGATGATGCCCTGGAGCGCAACCAATCGCTCGGCCACTCCATTTCCCGCGTACGATCCCGTCGTGAGGATCTTATAGACGATTTCGATGCGGCTACAAATCCAATCCACGAGCAGGCGGCCAAATACACAGGTCCAGAAAACCCCACCACAAGCTTCTCAAAGTTTGTCAAGAGGATCCATGGTTCGTCGTGGCTGGTTCGATACTTTACGTACATCACACCCTTGGTCATTCTCATTCTCATCCCACTGCTTCTCGGCGTATTAGTATTCAAGGATGCCAACGTTGGCGGAGTGAAGCTCTCCTGGTTCTCGATATGGCTGATGATTGTGTGGTTAACACTGTGGGCTGGCAGAGTGAGTAATGTTCGTATTTGAGTACGACTGGGAACTAATTGAATTTACTAGGTCCTCGCTAAACTACTTCCATGGCCGATCGGTCTTGTGTCAAGTCTTTTCACCAACAACAGTAAAAAATGGAGAGATATGGGTAAACAACTTGAACTGCCAGCAACGCTCTTCTTCTGGTGGTTAGCCATCGAAGTATCGTTCCTTCCCACCATGACGAATCACAACATCAACAAGGGCGACAAGTCGACCAAACACTGGCAGAAGACTATGAACAAGGTGCTCGTGTCATTCTTCGTCGGCTTCGCCTTGAACTTCATCGAGAAGATCATCATCCAGCTCATTGCGATTAGCTTTCATCTCCGTACCTACCAGGACAGGATCGAACTGAACAAGTTCCAAATCGGTAGTCTCGCGAAGCTTTACAAGTTCTCCAAGGAGAAGATCGCCATGGAGGACTCTGAGTTTGAACAATTCGAAGAAGGACCCTCTGGCGCACGGACCCCCGGCCAGCTAGTGTCTGAGGCGCAGAAGAACATCAAGTCTGGTTTCAACAAGTTCGGAGACCTTGCTGGAAAGGTTGCTGGAGACTTTACTGGTCGCCAAGTGACTTCCAATCGCCACCCAAACCAAGTCGTGCTACAACTTATTGCTACTACAAGTGGCGCTCAGGTCCTCGCACGCCGTCTGTACCGAACCTTCGCTCGAGAGGAGACCGAGACTGTCCATTCGGATGATCTCAAGAACGCGTTCGAGAGTGACGAGGAGGCCGATGCAGCTTTCTCCATGTTCGACAAAGACATGAACGGAGACATTTCCATGGAAGAGTTAGAAGCTGTCTGCGTTGAGATCGGTCGCGAACGCAAATCCATCACCGCCTCGCTCAAAGATCTCGATAGTGTCGTTTCAAAGCTCGACGACGTATTCATGTTCGTTGTGCTAGTTATCACGATCATCGTCTTCATCTCATTGATTTCGACTTCGGCCTCTGGTGTCCTTACATCTGCTGGCTCAACACTTCTGGCTTTGTCGTGGCTTTTCTCTGCGACTGCACAGGAGTTCCTTCAATCGTGCATATTCGTGTTTATCAAGCACCCATACGATGTCGGTGACCGTGTCATGGTGTACGGTAACACTGGCGACTTGGGCCGAGGTGATGACTATTTCGTCAAGGAGATCGCCCTGTTCTACACAGAGTTCAAGAAGATGCAAGGTCACATCGTCCAGGCACCCAACAGCTACCTGAACACGCTCTTCATTATGAATCACAGGCGCTCTGGTGCCCTGGCTGAAGCCATTCCTATCATCATCAAATTCGGTACCACACTGGAGCAGATCGAACGTCTGCGTGGAATGCTATTGGACTTTGTCACCGCCGAGAAGCGCGAATACCAGACCAATATTCTTACGGAGCTTCGAGCTGTGCAAGAAGTTCACTGGCTGGAATTGAACGTCGTTTTCTTCTACAAGTCTAACTGGCAGAACGAGCTCCTCCGTCTCCAACGCCGCAACAAGTTCATCTGTGCGCTTACCATGGGTATACAAGAGTGTGGCATTGAAGGACCCCGCATGCGTTACCCCGGTCAGAAGGAGTCCTTCCCTGTTTACATGCAGAACCTCCAGAATGCTCCTACGCCTGGCGTGGGTGTTAACGGCACCCCCGATCATCCTAATGGCAACATCAGGAATCAGGCACAAGATGCACCTTTCGTGCCCCCAATGGACGGCAACACAGACTCTCCCTCTGCAGCAAGTATCCCCGGTCGCCGTGCCTCTATTCTGCGCCAACCAGGCTCCACCAATCGTCCTCGCGCAGAATCGCTCGCAGCCATGGGGCGCCGCGTCGACTTCTCCCTCGGCATGAAGTCCATGGGCCTAGACGACCCCAACGGCGATGTCCTTGACGACCGTGAGAATGAAAGCCGCGCCCGTGCCACCGTTGTTCGCGTTACGTCGCCTTCCCGCTCTCAAGACCGCAGTCGCCAATCTGAAGACAGCGGCCGCTCCACGTCCATACAACGCGTCGGCACAAATGCTAGTTCCACTGCTCGCGAACGTGTACACAAGAATCGCTTCTTCAGCCGTAGTCGTGGAAACGATGAGGAGACGGGCATGGGCATCATCCCTGAAGCCGAGTCGCCTCCGAGTGGCCAGAAGATCGATCCCAGGACTGGACTACTTAGTTCGCGGGCAGTGAGGAGTAGTTTTGATGGTCCTGTTGCGGCGAGGGGCGCGTTGCCTGCGACTGCAGATTCAGAGAAGCCGTTTGCGAAGCCGTCGAGGAGTCAAACCGATAACTATGAGATGCGGCGATTTCATTAAGACCGCAGTGTGTAACGCGAGAAAAAAAATGTTACATTCTTGATTTAGTACTCTTTCTCTTTTAATTAGCGGTGGTGGGGGGACTTTTTAGACTGATTTGAGAAGACAGGTGGCGATCCGTAAGGCAGTGCGCTGGGATCTTGCTACTGAATGAGTGTGTAGAAGTTATAATAGACATGCATAGTCCACATACACACATTATTGTGAGGATTATCACAATTTTATGTTAACAATGTGGCAGAATGTCTTTTTCGTGTAGAAATGAGTTTAAACGTGTTCCTAACACACTCGATGAGCGGGTGTTAGTCATGTAGGACTCTTGTGATGCCTGAGTCGTAGCGCCTTGTACCGGCTGTTTCGGAGTAGCGTGGAGCTTTCGAGTACTAGTAGGCCACTTCTTCAAGACTGGGTCTAAACTTGTAGTATACAAAGAGTACTCCAGCATATCGTCAAAACCCAAGTGGGAGCACCATGACTTCGTCACCCCCCAGTATCGTGCATAGACTATATGATCAAGCAAATAAATGAGACAAGCCACTTTTACACTCGAAAACCTCACTCATCCCTCCCTCCCCAAAACCCTCCCCATAACCTCTCTCAACTTTTCCTGCGCATCCCCCCTAACCCCCATACTCCTCCACGCCACAAACAAATCCGGCCTCACCAACACACACCCCTCATCACTCACCTCCCTCCTCCTCGCCCAATCCCCATAAACATCCTCATATTCCTGATACCACCCAATACTCACCACTGTAATCTGCACCCCCAACGTCTGCCCCACAACTTGCGCCGCCGTCCTCCAGCTCTCGCCCCCAATACCCGTGAATATGCAAAACCGCCCTTTGCCCGCTAAATCAATAGTCGACAGTTGTTTGCCCGGAATCCGCGTATTAAGCCAAGCATGCGGTACCCTACTCCCGGGAAACGTTGTAATTTCCCTATACAAGACTGGATCGCTCGGTAAGGGTGGTCTTTCGCTTTTCTCATCAGCAAGATAGACGGCATCCGATACATAACGCTGATTCATTTCGACGCCTACGGCGTGGAATTCGCGCTCTGTGCCTTTGACTGCTGCGCGGAGGTTGGCACGCCGTTGGGCACCTGCTGCGTTTGCGGCGCGGAGTTGGGCGAATGCGGCGATGCGTTCGGGGGTTGTGGCGTGGGTTAGGCCCAGGGCGTCCCAGATGGCGGTGTGGTCGCGGAAGCCTTGGTTTGCGCGCGCAACGATTGTTGCGCCGACGGGTTGGCGTTCAGGGGAGTATGTGGTGAGGAGTGAGGGGGAGGCTTGGCCGCGGGCTACGAGGGCGATTTTCCAGGATAGGTTGAAGGCGTCTTGGATGCAGGTGTTTGAGCCCAGGCCATTGAAGGGTGGGTGTCGGTGGACGGCGTCGCCGAGACAGAAGATGTTGTCTACGGAGTAGGATTCTGCGACTGTTTCGTTGATGTACCATTTTGAGATGTTTGCTATTTTTGCGGGGATGGAGGCGTCGCCGATCATTTCCTGGACGCGGGTGAGGTATTCGGCTTCGGTGGGTTCTTGGGTGAGGTTGGAGCCGGGTTCGGGAAAGAGGATGAACATCCATCTATTTCGAGGTTGTTAGTAGGTGATATCAGATAAAGAGGCTTTTTGAAATAGGGGGTTCTTCGGGTTGCAACGTACTCAGTCCAAGGCTTGACCATTCTCACAAGGGCCATCTTCCCAAACGCCGGATAGTCTTTCTCAGGATCCATGACCCAATGCAGATTGCCTGTACGATGCTCCATCAAATGACTCAGATCAGCTTCGACAAGTACATTGATCGCAATCCCCTGATTTGGTTTCTTAATCATGGGAATGCCGAGCTGGCGGATGATAACACTTCGTCCACCATCACAGCCAAACAGATACTTTGTGCGTATCTTGCGAGTTTTTCCTGATACTGAATCTTCAACGTCGCAGATGTACTTGTCGCCATCTTGAACAAAAGACACGAGTGCCGTGTTGAAATGGCACGGGAAACCATGATTTTTGGCGTACTTGACCAAGATGGGCTCAAGTACGGTTTGTGGGACATCTAATGGGTCGCAAGGGCTTGCAGCATCGTAGTCACCCTATTGATCTTGTTAAAACCTTGTCATGAACTCCCCGAGAGGATATTACCTTCCGTTGAGGGTCGTGTCCCCAAGAGTGAATACGTGCATACTCTTCCCCAGCCATGGAACGACACCATCTAGTATGCTCCATACATCCGTGTGTCGATCCAGCTTTCAAGACCTCGTCCTCCAGTCCGATATCTCGAAGGCACTCTTGATTGGATCAGCCTAACAAATAGAGTCAAGGATGGAGGACTTGCCCAAAGCAGCCATGTTAGTAATATGCGCACGAGGAGTGTCACTCGTACTGGGAGCCGCCGCAATCATGATCCCTGAGAATCCTGTGTGGTATTAGTTGAACTTCTCTAGGTCATGTCTCTTTACACTGTACTACGTACCATGGTAGCCCAAGAAACACGCAAGTGCGCTCCCAGCAGGACCCGCCCCTACAATCAAGAATTCCGTATCTTCCATAATGTTGCTCCTTGTTCGTGACCTCTGCAGTAAACCTCAAAGTTGCGATTGCCGTTACAAGCTCACGAGGTTGTTTATGTGAACATCGGGACGCTAGGCGGCTCATCGGAGCAATTCCATGACGTAAGAAGAGGGACTAGCACACCTGCCGGTCTTCTACATTGTTAGTACAAGCTTACGAATTGCTGACTGCTTCATCTAAAGTGGACATATTTAGTCTGGAGTTAGCAATCATTGACCGGGGCGTTCACGTCTGTTGGAAGCCCCACCACCATCCTGCAATACCCGTGGGATCGTGGCGCTTCACTTTCATTTCTGCAATTCCGTGGTTCCGAAATTCCGTGCCGTATAGTAGTCAAGTTCACTAACCTATATTTGTTAGTAAAAGTGCTGATAATCACTACCACGGCTTACTTGTGGTGTTCTTAGTCTACTACTAGAACGCTATATATAATAGACTCAAATCGTGTTAGTATTAGACATATAGCGGGCTTGGTACAGACAATGAATCTTGCACACGTAGCCTGAGCACCCTTATTTGATCCAAGTGTACGAGGGCGCTTCCCGGGACGAAAATAATCGTAGTGACTGTTGCAAGAACGAAGAACAGATCGAGTAGGTAGTGGAACCAGCACGAAACGTAAAGGAAGCAATCTGAATTGTTACTACGCTCATAAGAGAGCATTCAATACCTTTGCTCGTTCCGAATCTTGAACTTCCATAATAGCTGGAGACTGGTGGACTTGAAAAAACAGTTGCTCCTCAGTATCTAACTCTTCGCTCTCTTTCGCATGCAACCAGGTGACTAGCTGTGCCTAGATACCTTGATTGCGTCCCTGGTATCCGGCGCCATTCTTCAATCAAGTACCTTAAAAATGACCTCGATATCCCGATCTCCGGCAAAGCTCTTAACCTTCTCGATCACATACTGCTTCTGGAGTCTGCCATTCGTGTCCTCGTCGTCGTGTGGGCACCAACCCTCAACAATTACACGTTGGAGTCCAATTGCTGTAGACCAGCGAGCAGAGTATGGGATGCCCTTGTACCAGCGATCGATATTGTCATCCTCCTCATCCCAATCCGGACGCCTGGTTGGACAGGTGAGATTATGTCCAGGGCCGGAGCATCTCGATCGTACGTCTTCTTGGGATATCCGGAAGGTGGCTATGGATTTCCATTGCTCGTCATTGACTCGCATACGAAAAGCCTTCATATGTGTTGTGAAGACGCTGAATTCGTTGAGCTCAAAGGGCAAGAGCTTGCAGTCGACATTTATCTGGCGGCTTACTTTGAGAAGACCGAAGACCGCAGATACGCCAATCGTGCATTTTGGGGTTTGATAATGAGCCGGACACTGCCACTCCACACGCTTTGCTAAACGTGTTTCGGTCATACTACATCGGGAAATGAAACACTGTCCTCTCATTGAAAAGATGATGTGATGTCCGAGCACCAGGCTGTAAATCCTGTTCCGAACCTCGGCTGGGAGGCGAAGAAATGGCGACGTCTGCTGGTTCGTCAACGACCTATGACTATCAGTAAATTTGTTTATGTTGTTGCGGTATTGTCGCTCACATGGCATCGGCCTCTTCCTTTGTAAGCCGCTTTTCTTCTGAGAGTTTCTCTTTGTAACGAGAACGCATCTTGCGATAGGCGAGGAGTGTCAATGTTGGTGTAGAAGAGTTGAAAGGTTCAAGCACGTCTGAGTAACAAAAGGTCAAGGCCGTGCAGGGTCCAAGCGCCGAGTGCAAACGCACGGTGAAGGCAGGTAGCCTGGTCCTTACGTTTCACGTGCACACACATACAAACGTGGTAAGAGACGTAATCGAAAGTGTTTTTATATTCTGATAGCTCGGTTATCATAACCGTATCACGCCTCAAACAATCCATGGTCATTCAGTGGTCGGGAGTAATACTGGACACGTGTTGTGTCGGACCACGGTTGATTCGCACTTCCTTACCCAAGCCCTGTGCTCCAGTGGGAATCTCTTACAGGTATCATCATGCCCCCCATATTAAGCCACTCCTTCCTGATTCTACCAGTGTCTTTTGCGGACCTCAAGGTAACTCCACCAGCTACACAAAACTGACCTCCACGCCACCGGGTCCAAAACAGGGTCCAAGACTGGGAGGTCCAATACCTGCCCAGATACCCGCAAGCTTACATTCCCTGATTGCCGCCTCACCAGGCAGTTTCTCGCTACCGGAACCAGACTCCACCACCACAATACGCTTTAAACTCGGCAAATCTGGTAACGTCGCAAACGCCTCTCGAATCGCCTCATCATCATGTACAAGGTAGACGCAAAGATCGCACCCACAAGACAGCTGGCCAGGCTTCGGACAGAGATTCTGCGAAATAAATCTGACAGTGGTAATAGCATTCCGCTGCCATGGCGCGAACTCATTCAGATAGTCGCCCAGATCCTGGATTCTGAAACTCCCAAAGGCGTTGAGTTTGAAGGGGAGAATATAAGTTTCGGAATTTATCTGGCGGCAGACGGAGAGAAGGCTGATGAATCGCGCTGGACTCTCGTCGTCGCTGTCGAACTTTTGGGTCGGGGTGGCGTGCGAGCATGTCGTTGACGTGAAGTGGAGCGATTTAGGGTTGAAGCTCCGCGTGATGACGCCTTCGACTACAAAACCGTATATCAGATTTCGTATTTCGCTGGGTAGCCGGAGAAACGGAGAGTTTTTCTGGTTTAGAAGTGTGCTGCATATTGCCTTAGGTTTTGCATACTAATGGTAGGCACAGAATAGTTTTGTCAATGTGTCGCAACGTACAGTGCATCAGCCTTCGCTTTCAGTCGACCTCTAGCTTTCTTCTCTGCGAGTGCTTTCCATTTCGCCTTCAGCCACTCGCGACGGCACCCCATTGTCGATTATTGTGCAGGTGTGTGAGTGGGACGAGAGGAGTACTCAAAAGGTCAAAGGAGAGAATTATGGCGACCGAAAAAGCTCAGTGTGCGTCTTGTAGATGTGAACACCTTGCAAAAGCGATAGGACTTCGTTTCTTTCACAATTACTCGGCATTACCTAAAAACTCAAGCAGAGGTGCATATAGTGGTACTGTTCAATGATAATACTTCCTGGCATGCACGCTATCGATGCTCTAGTGTTTCCGCTCAAACATATAGTAGATGATGACCCATCAACCAAGACCACGTACCGAGTCCCACAATAAACCACAACTCCAATCCACTTCGTGACATTTTCGAGTGAACCAATGTGGAAATATCACCAAAACACAACATCACTATCATAGTCATCACCATTATCCATGTTATCGCTCTCATCCGTGTCATCACCATCAGCCATGTACCACATCTCATCATCACAATCCGAAGATTGTCCAACCCCTTCAAAAACAACCTTAACCTCTTGGTCTCCAGCAGCAACAGCTTCTTGAATCAGAACCCCAATATGATCGCGTTCGTAATCATCATCCTCCATCGATGGCCGACTCCTCCAATCAATAATGACGCGCTGAAGCCCAGGCAAATGCTCCAGATAGTCAAGCTCGTCCTTGCGAAAAGACCACTGGCAATGGGTGGTTGGACAAAAGGGTTCGTGGCAGCTGATACATCGGACTGAAACTGCTTCCACCGGAAGTATAATCGTGGTGATGGCGTTCCACTGCGCGCTGATGATGTTCCGCTTGAGGGTACGCAAGTTGTTTAGATCATGGATCTTCAGGGCACTGTGCTTGAAAAGGAGGATCCTGGTTTCGGCGTAGACTTGGCGACTTACGGAGAGAAAATTGAGAGCCACTGGTACCGTCCCTTTGGTCTCGGGAGTTGTAGGTGCAGTAGTGTAGGACCAGGTTGTTTCAGGTTCCTCGATGACGTTGCCCATCATGGCATATTCGTAGATGATGTTGCGGATTTCGCCTGGCCTAATTGAGACGAGAGTATCAGTACATAGTAGAAGGAGTTCTTGTAGAGAGAGGTTGCTTACAGGCGGAGGAGCGGCGAGTCTAGCATGTTTTCGAGAGTACTGAAAGAGGTATTAGCTGTTGTACACCACTTGCTACGGATCCTTTGTACACACCGAGACTTGTTCATTTCTTGCTTGAGCATTTTCGCAAGCTTCTTTGATTCCTTCTTGCGGCGAAGGTTACGGCGTGCGATTTTGAGTCTTCGTGAAGCGGTCATTGTGGTGAGACTAGAGTAAGATGTCTGATGTTGAGAAAGAAGAAGTGGAGCGATGCGAGCACTGAGGATCGGATCCCCAAGACTTTATCGACTAGCTGGCTGAAATAATATTCGCTGGTGCTTGCTAGCCTGCTGGATATATATTCGTTGGGTTGGAGGCCCGTGCATACAACCAAACTGACGGTGAAGACAGGTATACCCTAACCACTCCGATGTCACCTAACGACCACCTCTTTCGCTACCGCGCTGCAGAGTTCTACGCGTACTCCGGCACCAGACAAAACATGTATCCAAAGCCTTTGCGTATCACTCAAACGATCATTCTCGCTCTTCACTTCCGCAAACTTGACTTCACACTTCTTTCCCTCCTCTTCTGGCACTCTCCATAGAAAGAGATCTGGTACGCCGCCACCTCTTTGGCCGTACTCTTGCGCCATGACCTTGCAAACAATGGCTAGTGCCTCACCATCGAAGCAGCGCGCGATTTCAGTCAAATCGATGACATCGTATGTCCAGTCAAGACCAACGACACAAGTTCGGCGCTCGTGATGGGCATCATAGACTCGCTGTATGATATCTGGCGCATTCCCATTTGAGATCTCATTCAAACGTGCATTAATCTCCGATATGCGTGAGGGGTAGAACGCGTCCGTGTGTAGGTCCAAAGGACATGTCTGATATGGTGTCTGAAAAACATTCGGAATGTACGTAAACAGTACGTCAAAGAACAAGTACGCGAAGAGTGTTCGTACAATGCCGCCTTCGCTATGAAAGCCTTTCCAGCCTTGATTGCGATAATGTGAGAGACACATTGCTTCGACGGAGCATTCACCGTCTTCGCGCGGATCAATCCATATCGTCTTGCCACCTCGCCGGCTTCCACCAGGATGTGGGGAGCTATTCCGCCGCGAGAACGGAGGGGTCTTACGCTCAATACGTGTCCCCTCGAAGACGACTTCGGCAGGTTTAGTCAGACGAACGTGGGTGAAGTCGTGCTGCAAACGCTTGGGTATGTTGATTGACTTCTCAAGTTTAGTGATGCGTTTTTGAAGATCGTAATGGTGTATGATGTGTACTAGGTTGTCTTGTAAGCCATCCTCGCATGTTTGTAAGGCGATGCGCTTCCAGTGCTTCTTTTGCTGCTCCTCGTTCCGCTTCTCCGCATTGAAAAGCGCAGCCATGTAATGCTCTTCCAGCAATGCTTTGCGCTGATACCAAGCTCCTCGTCGTGAATGATGGAATAAGCGCTGCTGCAACAGTTCTGTAAGCAGATCGTGCTCAAGCTTGTGCTCCTTTCGACGCCGCAGGACTTCAAGAGCTTTGTGAATGATGCGAGTGTATACCCAGGCTGGTGACAATCGCCTGAGATACGACCCCTCGCCGCTATGATATACGCTATCTTCTTTGCACTGTTCTTCGTGTAGAAGCGTTTGCCACCGAGGATACACGGCTTCAAATGTGTTAATCACTTCCTGATATCCTTTCTCCGTTGGACGCCCATTAAACTCCAAGATACTGTCTATTCGAAATTGTGTCCGTACCGATGCCTCGTATTCAAGCAGCAATGGACGCGAAGCGAAGATGTTGGCAGAACGTGAGACAATGTATTCCGGAAAGTTCCAGCGGGCGATCTTTGCTAGAATAATGGTCGTGAGCGACTTTTCGGTCCATTCAGTAGAGCGATAGAACACCAGATGTACGCGCTCAAATAGCTTTAATGTTGCAAGAGAGAGTCGTATGCAAGGGCCTGTCTCATTCATAATCTTGCGCGTGAAGTGTGCATCACGATTGGAGTCATCAGACAGATCATCGACTGGTGGTGTTTCAACTTCTGGAGTCTCTGGCCTCGAACCTGCATTCGAAGATCGTCTCGACATCTCCGAATCAGTTCGCTTCAGTCCAACATAACCACCTAGACCAGCTTGTTTCTGGCTTGTTCGCCGTAATGCTTTTAGAAGCTCACTCTTGTTCTTCCCCTGTACTTTTGCGTCCTTTGCAAGCGCTTTGAGCTCGTCCAGCTTCAGTAGCGATGAAGCTTCCTCCAGCGTGGTTATTTCATCCTCAGATCGGTCCGCAAAAGTAAACGAGGTGTCCAACGTAGTACCTGCGGGTGCTTCGAGCTCGCCAGGATGCGACTCGACTTCGGAAGATGATGTGGGTAGGTCATAAGTACGTTGCAGTGTTTCAGCAGCGGCATCGAGGTCTGCGATATCGCTATGGTATCCAAGATTTTTTATGCGATGCCACGCAGATGTCTTACGGAGGAAGAGACGAACGTAGAGATACTGCGCTTCATATCCCAGTTCTCTCCATATCCTGAACAATTCAGTTTCAGCCTCATCGAATAGGTGACTCTCCTCATCCAATACTGTATCCAGTGCTAGATTGAACGCGTCGACGTATAAAGAGCTCTTTCCTCGAACCCATGACCTCTTCTCAATACGGTCCCCGGTTACCTCTACTTTATCCTCTTGCGAAGCTTTGAACGCCTCATACTCCTTGATTGCCTCTTCCCCAGTCTTGACGGGTGGCAACGTATTTTCTAGGTCCGTCTTATGCTCCTTCTCTTCCTTCACTACCACATCATCGTCATCTTCCGCATCGGAGTCGGCGATCTCGCGTTTGATCGTCCGCCGGGGTGTAGGCGGCGGTTTCTTTGGGCTGTCGCCAGTCTTCTGGCGTTTGGCAGGTCTGTCTTGCTCGCCGTCGAAGTTTGTGGATTTTGGATGCTTGATGAACCGCGAGATTGTATTCATCTGATTGTGTTTGGATGGCTTTTGGGGGTTGAGAGCCATGGTGGTTGAGACATTGGGTGCTACAGTTGATTGTCCCTTTGATGATGATGCAATAGTGCATGATTCGGGAATGGACGCGACCTGATCGCGGAAGCGCGGTGTCACGGGGGCACTATATGGCAGAGGCCTGTGCTCATCTGGTCTCAGCCTCAGCTGTGCTGCATTAGCTTGGGTCTCATACAATCGCTTTCATGACCCAGGAATCAACACTTTCACAGACTTGCCTAATTGGGTGATGCCCATGAGTTCACAACATTCCCATCTCCAAATACTATATATTTACTACCGTAGCATGGAGAATTGCTTTTGTAACTACAGGTACCATCCTTCCACCCTCTACTCCTCCGCACATCCGGCCCTTCAATCCTCACAACCTGCGCCTCTCCCGTCTCCAACCCCAACCCATCCCAATAACCCCTCTGAATATCAATTTTTGTATCAACTTGCACCCCCATCCCCATCTTACCCCCTTCTTCTCGCTATCTCGACTCGTTCTGCATGCCGCGTTGGTAAACGGATTCGGCCCCTGGAAATCACCATGCGCTCTATCAGACGAATGCACCGACTGCGCCGCAGATTTAGCATCCGGTACATCTGATTCAACCTCATCTTCTGCGATATTGGTAAAAGTGCGTACACTGCTACGAGGCATCTTGGACAAGTTTCCGTATTGTGGTCCGTAGCCATAGCGTGGTGTGCACGGTGTTTCGCCCGTGTTGTAGGAGTTTGTGTGGTCTCGGAGGAAGCGTATGTGCTTGCGCAACAGGTGCCAGATGCCGGGGAGGTTGGCGACGTAGACTGCTACTGAGGCTTCGCGGGTGTACCAGAGCATGTAGACTGTACTGTAGACGTCTGAGAGGTTGTATACTTTTGTGAGAATGGCTGCGAGGATCTGGAGGGGGGTTTTCAGCTAGTGTATGTGAAGGAGTGATATGGTTGTGCGTACGGCGAAGCTGATCATGTTGAATAACATGCCTAATCCTAATTTTTGTTCTAGTGGTAAGGCTAGGGATGCTAACATGGGAAGTGGTATCGCGATAATCAAAAGATCGCTGCTGATGTTGAAGACTGCTTGAACAACTGCGTAGTGCTATGAAGCACTTCTGTCAGCCCGTGCTTAGTACATGTTCTAAAAAGTTTCATACCTGAAGCATTGTGCACTGTGGGTTCGGGGGCGGCATGCCCCAGTAGCATGCATTGCTCGTGGTCAGTGCCATCATAAAGTCGCTGATAGAAGTACACCACGTACCTGCTCTGACACGACCACGATTTTAGATCCTTTGATTCGTTCATCGATCTCCTCTTGAGTGAGCGTTGCAAATTGCTTCCACCTCCTTTGAAGATAACGTTCAAGCACACCATCAAGCCAGTATAGAACAGAGGAACGGCCGTTAACATTATCCAGTCGTCTATGGCAAGCTGTGACAGACTTCTAACTCTACGCCATCTCGCGTATCTGTATCAATTGTATCAGACCGTGGTAATGAACACTACCGACAGAATCACTTACGTTCTCACTACTATTGTGCCTATTGGTAAATCTGCAGGTGCTTGGAAGCGAGGTGTGAAAATGGGCATTTGGGGATTAGGGTGCGATTTTGGTGAAATGCGATACCCACCAGTGAAAGAAGAGGCTGAGTCTAGAATAAGGAAAAAGCCATGAGGTTTGGGTTTATGCTACGTAGTAGATTACATGTCACCGCGCTCGCGGAACGCTACCCCATCGCCGGCAGACGCTTCCAGTTTATAGGAACCCTGACTAGGATCTTCTCACAACAAGAATGCAGGTGCTCTAAGTAATCTGATGCAAGCCTCAGGAATGTCTTCACTGGCATCTGTCCAAAAGAAAAATACTGCCATGGCGTGGAATTATGCTAATCACAGTATAGCTTCACCACTTACGGAAAGGAAAGGAAACACGCATGGGAAGACCTGATAAGAGGCTACGCCAGGCATGTACATGTAGAATGCTCCGAAAGAGTGATGGCTAATGTACAAACAAAACGCTCATTGCAAGCGCTACAGCGATCACAAACCGACCGAAGATACCAATTTAAAGATCGGCAGATGATTGCACAACGCCTACAAAAAATGCTACCCAAAGAATTCCAAGAGCTCGCTAATAATTACTCCAGATGTCGCTAACCCAACATGATAAAATGCATTATAAGGAAAAAAAAATCACAAAGCCCAGCTACCCTTCCTAACAGCAGTCCCGCCCATGCCAAACTCCTCTTCGGACATGTTGGGATGCTGTCTTGCCCATTCTTGGATGTAAATTCGCAAGGCACGCCATCGCATACACGTCTCCTCTGTGATTTCGCTGTCTTTCAGATTGCCGTCTTTGCCAAGTCGAATGTACCCTCGGGACTCTGCGAGGTGGTCATCCTGTCTTAGCTCATATACAGAGATCTGGGAGATCTTGGACAACTCCTCATCGAACGGTCGCGCCATGGATGGATAACCGAGTGAGAGGTAGTTGTAGACTTGGGTGACAAAGTCATCGCTGAAGTCTTCTGTAATGGTTTGCTCAATGGCGAGCTTCTCATCGATGCTGGAGAAGTCTGTACCAGCAAACGTTGCGTTGTAGGTCGAAGCGGGAGGTGTGGGGGGTAACAGGCTCATTGCAGGGGTTGGGCAAGGCGACATCGGATTCGGCTTTTCGTGGGATGGCGTGAGTATGCCAGTTGGCCCACGTGGAGAATTGTCGCCACCATTGACACAGAATCCTCCCCACAGTCCATGCGTGCTTGATGCACGGCTATTGGCAGTGGACCACAACGATGGTGTGGTGCTTGTTTGTCTGCCATTGCCCTGTCCACACCAAAGGCTTTCGCCCTTTTCAGATGCTGCTTTTGATTGTTCCGAGAGGTAACACATTGCAGTTCGCACAGCATCGCAGCCCTGGGTAGGATCGAATCGCGATGGTTCGGGCGAGTTGCATCGTGGGAACTTGATATCTTGTCCCAGCATTGGAGGACGGGCTTCCTTGCGCATGCGCTCCATCTCAGGATCTCTCTTCTCAGCCGCAAGCTTCTTTGACGTTTCCGCGTCGAGAAATCCAGCTGGATTACCAAAAGGATTAAACGATGGCTTTATGTGTTCGGTTCGCTTGTGACTATGTGCTTCTTTTACTTTTCCCTTTTCGCTTTCTTGCTGCTCCTGGTACTTCCGCATAGCATCCAATTCCCAGTTCACTTCCGTGAATGAAGGTCCGCGTACTTGGTCAGCTTCAGCGATAAAAGAACCAGAACCCTCAGTGTCCTCCCTGTCTATAAAGTGATCGACATGCTCGTGGGTGTCGCTATTAACAAATGCAGCCAAAGCTTGTTCTCGAAGTTGCCTTTCGGCTGCTTTAGCGGCCAGTTCGAGTAGGTAGCCGGAGGATCGATCGTCCACGCTTTCTCGCCTGCGTGTTGCTTCCTTGTACATGAAAGAATGGTCTGTTGTCCACGGTGATGTGGTCGGTGATGGCGGATTCGATGCTTCTGATTCGGAGGATTCAATGGGGTCCAAGTCGGGTACGCGAAAAGAATGCTGGGACGAGCTGAAGTATGATCGCCTTCTTGCCAAAGGACAGATCTTGTGTTGTATCCCAGAGGCTATCTCAAGGAACAAGGGGTTCTGAGGCAGATCCAGAGTTGGGGTGTTCGTTGGAGGTGTTGGCGGGATACCTAAGATTCTCGCTCTCCGAGGACTAATGACTTCAGGGGTAGCTTCTGTCTTGTCAGAAGGTAGCAGAGTCGGACCAGCATCCCCTGCCTTGCGAGATCGTTGGGCCGTCTCGATTAACTGAGGTGTGAACTTCTTATTCGGCCTCCTCAGAGCGCTTTTGGGCAGCCGATCTTCCCCGGAAGACGTTACTACCAGCTTTGGTCTTTGACGTTTCTCGGCAGTGGGCGATGTCTGCTCATCCCAGTCTTTATTGAATTTCTGTCGACTATTCCGTGTGGAGATCTCGATTGGCTCTGGCGCGAACTTGCGGTTCGTTCTGGTGGTAGTCTCAATAGGCTCTGGTGCGAACTTCCTATTTGTTTTCGATGTCGTTTCGATCGGCTCAGGCTTGAATTTACGATTTGTGCTTGTCGCGGTCTCGATAGGTTCCGGCTTGAATTTGCGGTTGTTTGTCGTGGTTGTCTCGATAGGCTCAGGTACGAGTTTGCGATTGGTGGATGTGGTAGTCTCTATTGGCTCTGGAGCGAATCTTCGAGCTTGCTGGGGCTTTTCTCCATGCTCTTGCTGGGATCGGTCCTTGGATGACTTCACAGTCGTCTCAATTGGCTCGACCTTGAACCTTCTTGTAGGAGCTGCAGTCGCCATACTGATACACTCGAATGCTTGGCAAATATGTCGTTGCGGATCCTGACTTATAACTAGGTGTATCCTGGTGTACCCGGATTTCTGTATTGCAATCTCATTCGGTCGCCCGGACAGACCAACACCAGAGAAGGACTATAAGTCTGGGGTGCGGACGCGCACGCGGGTGCGGGGAAGGAAATCGGGGGATATCGGGTGCATGTAAAGGCACGCGAGGTTGTCCTAGTGTTCCTTATGCTTTTGCTGCTGACAGCTGAATATGGGCGAGTGCACATGCAAAACTCGAGTCCATAGAGTCTGCAGTGGTATGCTGTTCAAAGTGCAAACTGGCTGGATGGTATGATAGGCGATTGTGTACAGAGTAATCGATTCGGGCCGCTCGGAGGGCTCAAGGGTAAGGATCTAAACTCCAGGAGTGTCAGTCGCGTGCGCACAGGGTGATGTCCAGTTGAGTGCTGCTCACCAGGCCCCGTATCTCAGATCCCACATAGCCAGAGGTTTGTCGAATTGCGGAAAGCGTTTGAAGAAGACGTTGCCGGGAAACATGTGAAACCCAAGGATGGTGTGAATTGCCGGGTGGTGTATTGGTGGGATGGCTCGTGGTGCAGGATGACGTAGCACGCAGCAGATGGCTTCAATAGCCCAGGAGCTACCGAGGATGTGCGGCAAGATGTCAAGTGTGAAGGCTGTCGGAGATGCGCCGTCGAGCTCTCTTGGGGCGTGGAGTCGCGTTAAGGCTGCTGTTTGTTGCGTGGGCGGGCACCAGGTTTATGAGGTGATGTTTCTTGTTGAGGCTAGGATACGCAGCGATCAGTTCCCGGCCGTGGCACCTCCCTTTCCAGCACGGAGATCAAGCGATGAGATTACGGTGTCAATGCGCTGCGATATAATCGTCGCTCCCTCGCGATACAATGCCGTTTACATTGAAACCCAGGGGCAAAGGCTTAGTCTCGAGTAACCACACGGCTGCCCGATCAGCCGCCAGGGCCCGTTCTCGCGACCAGCAAGCCCGCCCGCCATGGCGGTGTCAGCTCAAGTCAGCAGCCTTCGCATCTCCTCGCCGCTTGATTCGCTACCGGTAGGGCCCCATCATCGAAGGGGGGATCTGCCCTTCGCATGCGCTTCTCCACGCCTAGCCGTATCCACACGGCGAGACTGCGACTTCGCTATGCACCCGTATTGTCCCGCTGTCCTTCAACAGCTCATCAGCAGTAACATGTAGCGCCAGCTGAACGGCCATGTGGCTAACCTGCCTGTCCTGGCCACGCAGTGCGCCGCTCATGAGCCAGCTGAGGGCCCTTCCGCACGGGGCTGAATGCACTCTCAATTTGCAACCACGCTGGCTACTGGCGCGAATAATAGCTCAATTTGCACCATCCCAAGCGTGTATGTCAATGTTCTGCAGCACACCAAAGCAGCACGTTCATTCACATGTGTGCTGCTGATCTCATTATCTACGCGAGTGCATGATATATGCACAGTCGAGCCCAGGACGCGTGGAAGGAGTGTTGGGCTCGCATCTGCTACCAACGACGAAAACCAACCAAACCTGTGCTCTGTCCACAACAACTCACCTTTTTCCTGTCAGCGTCATCTTTGTATCCTATGCCCAAGACAAGCCAGAAAACCCCTAGCGGTATACAGCCTTGGGAAGTATCTCGAAATTTGGTAAGATTCGTTATAAAAGGTAGCGATATTCCCGTGACCAAACTCATGCAAGATCGTGACACCAGACGCCAGAGAAGACGTTGAGAACCCCGAAAACTGCAAATCCAAAGGCACCGCCCTTGGCAATGTGTCGGCCACGATCATGATACGAGCACAAAATATCTTACAGTCTTGCTGAGAGATAGGGTACTGAAATTGACAGGAAAACATCATGCAGAAATCAATTCATATCCATGCGATGCCCAACAACGTACTCGAACCAGACATTTTCTAAGGTATAGATGCGCAAGGGACGATCCGGGACTATGAAGTGCGAAAGAGAGTCTCCTCGACAGTGCTCATACTGTGGACTGAGCCTGAGAGGAGTTTGAAGGAAGTAGTATTCAAGCGGGAACCTGTTCACATGCTCCAGACGGTCTTCGGCCCAGACTCCTATACCAGGTCCTGGGGTCATCATTCGCACACTGCCATGAGCTGACATTTCACGGCTGTGGTCACTGCTGGGGCACGATCTGACTTCCAAGCTGCTCGCCATGCCGGCTGCGTCCTCGTCCGGGTGGTTAACCAGCTCGCTATGATGTTGATCTTCCGAGCCACTCTGCAGTAAAAGAGCATTCGTGCGCTCTTGTCCAAATATCTCGCTTTGATCATTGTCTCTGCCATTCATCTCCAGTCGCATATCGCCTTGATTATTGGATTCGACATACGTCGCCTCGGAACCTTGGTCGCTGCCTCCACCATCTCCATCATCGTCCGTAGGCTCTTCACAACCATAGCCGCAGCGGAATCCACATAACTTGAGCTGCGGTGGTCTGTCCGGCGATGTCTCTCCATTGGTCTGAGTTGTTACAAGGCGGCGATCCATCATGACAACACGAGTTCAGACTGCTTACACTTGTCAGTAAGATATCCAGTGAGAGACACTGTTCCGGTAACAATATCATGGCAGCTCCGAGGGATTCGAAAACCAAAAGGACCAAGCGTACATGTGATGATGTCGGTTTCAATCCTGGTATCACAAAGGTTTTCAGCCGGGTTCTGAATTGCTAGCAGGCGTAGTATACACGGAACGGATTCAAGCGGACCACCAAATGCAGCAACTTTATCGCTTTTAGAACTTTACAGGCTATACAAATATCTCAGTTGAGCAGAAGAGGAACCAGAAAGAAACGAACCATCCGGAGAGCATCTTTTATACCCTTCCACGGAAGAGGGGTCACACATCCCACTGGTCCTCACCATAGGAGTCGCACACCTCACAAGTCTCACAAGTCTCGCGCGAGCGATTGAAAATCAGACACGTCAACCATTACACACATGCCTCACTTTCCCCAAACGCCTGGTCACAGGCATCTGCCTAGAGTAGGACTGGATGCCTAACCCTCACGAAAGGGCAAATTTCCCCGCTTTCCCCCCCTGCATACCTAGTGGTTCCATTCACCCTTTGCCCAATATCGACACCGGTACAGCGTACAGAACCAGCATGATTAGTCAATGCTATAATCCGGCTTCAGGTCATGACTCTTGGGGTTCGGTACCCGCGCATATCCGCGTATCGGACCTGCAATAACCTCAGATTCGCGAGCGCGAGGCTATGACGTTGCGGACTGAATGGTGAGTCTAACACGATGTTTTGTAGCGCCGCGTTTGTGCCTGAGGCCTGCCATTTTCCAAGTTGGTCGTCCTGCATAGAGACTACGTCTGTAAGACTTAATCAGGTAATGTAGCCGGTCAGTTGAGATCCCCCCCCCCACCCAGCGCTCCGTTCTCTGTCCTCAAAAAACAGTCACTCTGATTTCATGTCGACGCAGGGAGACGCTTCACTTTGGCAATTGGGTCGTGTGCTCTCTTGCACATCTACTCATGTGATGTAGGTCTCACGGCTGCGGCAGAACTTCCTATTGGTGTAGTCTCATATAGCTGCCTTCGTGGCATATATCAAGCTTCTAAAAGTATCTCCTCGTCCAATGCCAAACGATACTTATAAATCGCAGAACACAACTCCACTCATGCAATATCCCCTAATCATGCATAGCGTCCTATCCCGAGAATCGAATGAAATGCACCCCAAACCTCCCTTCTGGCTCCACCCAATCACTTGTTATGCCAAAGTAACGTCCGCAACGAATCCCATTCATCCGATTGAACATAACTGCCACACCGTTAGCACCATTCCACTCTCCAAAGTATTCAGTACAAGGATAACCCACATATAACTCATACTACTCCTCAAACTACTCTGCACACTTTCAGGATGCCACCTGAAAATATACATGACCATTGCCCAACTTAAACTCGCGAAAACCGGCCACCCGTTCCTCGACAATGCCCTCCTCAAATCCCCATTTCCAAATAACTCCCAGCCGCCTGCGTCTTTTGCTCCACCATGGTGATGATGATGGTGCGCGACTCCGCTACCGCCAGCGCCGGCAACATGTCGCGGCTGCACGGCAAGTTTAGCCAACGCAAGACACACGCGTGCAGCAACGTATATGACGATTTGCTGGGAGACGGAGTTGTGTATTGTGCGGCCGAAGACTGTGTAGCCACCGAGGAGACCAGCAAGGAAGGCGTCGTAGTGGCGTTCTTTGCCCGTGGGGGAGGTGTGGCGTAAGAAGAGCATGGAGGATTTGTAGACGAGGGCGAAGAGGCCGAGGTTGCGGGCGTGTTGGCGAGTTGCTTTGTAGACTAGGGCGGTTTTTGAGCGGAGACTGTTCGGGGAGGCGATTGTGTTAATAGGTGATGGGAAGGAGGTAGGGTGTGGTGAGGGGGTGGGGAAGAGGATAGGACTAGGATAAGGTATGGGGAGAGTTGGGGTTGGGAATGGGGGGAGACGTACGATCCTGAGCGGAAGAGGAATATCATGCTGTTCACTGGTGTTAGCCGAATGATTTCCATACGCAATGGAGTCAATTGTATCTTACACCAGCGCATGTGGAAACCGCACTTTACTCCCATACACGATGCCATTGCGTACACCTTTCACCAGTGTGAGGATGTCGTGGTACTTCGGATCTAGCACAATTTTCTCCAGCACAGCCTATTCTCTCTATCAGTACTTTATCGCATTCTTCTCACGCCATCGCGTACCTCTATCGCATGTAACCGATCCATCTGTGCAACGTGTGGTGTATATGTGTTTGTGTTGCTTGCGCGCAAGCTTCGAACGTGCCTCGGTACGCGCGACGGCTATGACGTTTGCTGCTGCCTTTCACAGTTGCAGTGCCGCGGAGGCGAAGAGCGGGTACAACGGATGAAAAGAGTGAAAGAGTACTGATTAGGAATCATGAGGCTGAAGAGGGTTCGGATGAGTGCAGCTTCCAGGTGTAGGCGATGTGGTTGCAGAGTCGCAGTCGGTGGACTGGCATTTGATCCTCGGCTCGCGTCACATTACCACCCGGTCGCAGCTTCCCCACACGGCAGGATCGCGCGCTAGCGCTTGCAGCATGACAGGGATTGCTTTACATGTGAAGATACACGAGGCTTGGATTTGACATGTGCTTATCATGGTTGCAGCTTTGTTCATGAAGATGAAATCTATGGCATTGGGTATTGTACTATGTTGCTAACAATATGCGATGCCTCCATACGCTGATCAAACTCCATATCTATGCCGGCTATATGTGTATATTTGTGATATGTACGTGTGGTTCACTCCGCTCGTCGGTCCGGCCAGCGCTTCTTCAGCTCCTCATATACAGTGAAGATAAAAGCCGAACTGGGTACAGATCTAGCGACTGTAATGCCGCAACCACGATACATGCCCTTAATTCCGTGTTGCTTCCAAAGTGCTTTGCCGACCGAACTGAAGCTCAGCTTGCCGCCTGTTAATTGTTTGACATCTTCAGTCTGCATCCTTGACTTGATGGTATCAGCCGGGTAGAACATGAAGTTATACGCTGCTCCCGCGGCAGAACCTGACACCATGCGTTGCCATACAGCGAGATCTTCGTCGGTGTTGATGGATTCGTCCCTTCCCTTGAAGAGCATCTTCATGCCTTCGTAGCCACCAAACCATGCGGCACCACCTCCAGTTTCGCGAATGAAGGTTCCGAGTTGGCCATGCCAATAGCCTGCAATGCCCTGGTGCCTATAAATCGACGCGATCACACCTGGTATGGTTGGCGCGGTCACGATACCACCGGGCTTCTCGAGCGGGACCTGCATCTTGCATTTCACGAGTTCGATTGGGGTGAGGAAGATGGAGGTGATAGCTCCGGCGACCATGCCGCAATAAAGCATCCCAGTATAGGGCAGGTCTCGCTCCGGGTGTTGTTTCAGCTCCGGGTAGAACCCTGATGACTTGAGCGCATCTCCTGCTAGGCGATACTATTGTTGGTCAGTTTGGGCAAGATAGCATGATTGTCTACTGCACTCACACTGAAGAATAGAGAGCTCGTCTCCACTGCAGCACCCACCAAAGGCGCACTGATGCCTCTGTAGATACCGATGAACCCATCTCTTTGAAGTGACTTCTTGAAACAGTCCAAAGGACCAGTGTACCGTAGGGGCGCATTATCTGGCTGTGACTGTAGCCGAACTTTGACGGTGTCGAAGGGGTACTCGATGTACTTCCCAACCACTCCGGCGACTGATCCACATACTATGTCTTTTAAAGCTTCCTCGCCCTGTCCCATAGTATGTCCTGCAGCCGTGTTCTGCACATCTTCAACTATATTTGACTGTGATAGCCCGCTCCTTCCCCCCACCACCGGTACTGGACCCTTGTGCGCTTCCATTCTTTCACTGATATGTGAGACTCGTGTGGAAATATGTATGTGGTTGGCGACAGTGCTATGTTATGGAGCAGTACGCATAGTACATGTGCGAAGAGTCGAGCAGGCGGTGAGGAGGCGCGTGGCTGGCTTTTACGAAGCGGGATCCATGAGGATGGGTGTGACGATGACAGGAGGGAATTGAGTGAGTGATGGAAGGAGTCGAGAAGACAAGGTATGACCAAGAGAACCAGCACGGTGGGCCGCGGGACGTGCGACTTTTGGCGGAATGGATGAATGCACAAACTCGGGTTTGGCGCCCAATACGATGCAAATGCAGACGAAAATTTCTCTTAGCCTCTCAGAGGCTGCATCAACCCTTGTGGACTGCGGAACGAACCGTGGTAAACACTCGGAGGCGTCGGCGCTTACTGTCGAAGGACCATGCAGTGGAGGAGTTGTGTGACTTGGGTGAAAAAGGCCTCATTTGTTAGCCCAGGGTTTGCCATCTGGTAATCTTATCAGATCTGATGCTTGCCTCTGTGCCTGTCATCTTTCCGCCCCCGCCGTGGAGTCGGCCTATTGAGAGATAGCGCCATCCGCTATCGATATCGGCTGAACTTTTCTTTCGTGTAGCCAGGTCGAGAACGCCAACAGCATTGTTTGGAGTAGCGCAACACCAACAACATGTCTGAATCAATAGTAACGGAAGCACCCCCTGCGCAGGAGACAGCGCCAGTGAAGGGCATGAAGAAGAATGGTACGCAGGATCAACTGACTTTCCGCGGAAGCAAATCATCTAACCCTGTGCGACAGGCAAGCAATGGCACGACAACAAGTCCGCCTTCCGACCGCGCACAAACCAGACTTCGTGGGACAAGCGGACGGCCGAAAGAAAGGCGCTGGCGGCTGTGAAGGCCAAGGAGAAGGAACTGAAGGAAGAGAAGGAGTCTGAGCGACAGGTGGGCGTTGCATCGACACCAGGCGGACTCATGCTAACGAGGTGCTAGCGACGAGTCGACGCGATCAAGACGAAACGTGCCGCAAAGGCAGAGCGGGAACGTTTCGCGCTCATGGAGGAAAAGATGCACAAGAAGCGCGTCGACCGGTTGAAGAGGAGAGAGAAGCGCAACAAGATGCTCAAGTCTTGATACACATACATACGATACCCAAGTCAAGAATTTTCTCTATGCGCGTCGGATTAGCCAGGAAGATACTGCTTCACGAAGATTTTCGTAAGAGGACGTTCAACTCGCAGCACGAGGTCAGCCCAAAGGCGGGTGATTGGCGCTGATACATTGAATATTGGGCTCTGTGACCAGCAAGCGTACCATAATCCAAAACACGGCGGGCGCATTGGAGGTATAGGGTAAACCTTACCGCTCCTCGCTGAGAGCGAAAGACATTTCAGTGTTAACCTTAAGGAGATGAGATGACAATCTAATCACTGCTTCATTACCAGACTGCCCCAACTCCTACCGTACAATGTTCAACGCAGTGTTGCTATCTTCTCGGAGCAGTGTTGATGACAATTTTTTGAGCACGCGAATCGAAGGGACCTTGGACTGCTGAAGTTCGTCTGCGGATTGGGTACTCTATTTCCATGCGCTGTGCTTTCTGATCCCCCTGTTCCGCTAGCGCCAGCAGTGACGACACGCGAGACAGCCGTATTCGATGATCCTTGCGACGGCGACGCTCTGCTAGACCCTGAATTACCACCGCCACCACTACTACCACCACCACCATGACATGGACGGCCAATTGCACCTCCATGCAGGCCTCGGCGACTACAGGGCCTTCCGCCCAACCCTCTACAGCACCAAGTCGGCAACACGCGTGACCTCTGACCCGGAGAAGAGACCGCAGCAGCACAAGCACAAGTCGCACCATCACCACCACCGCGACCGCGACCGCGACCGCGAAGACCGTCACCGTCACAGCTCCAGCAAGCGGCAGGCAGCCAAGGAAGCGGTTCAGTCTGCTATACAACCTCCGACCAGCTTTGGGGATTTGCTCAGGCAGGCGCGAGGCAGCAAAGACTCCAGTCCAAGTCACAGTCGCAAAGGCAGTGTTGCACCTCGACAGGACCGGAAGAGAAGCTCGATAGACGTTGGGGACGGAGGAATCTCCATTCCGCCCAAGCAACCGCTCCGACCGGAAGATGTGGAAAAGGAGGGGCTAAGAGTCCAAACTAGGGAACGGTAGGGCACATAACTTCCAATGATATCCGCGATCCGTCCGGTACTTCGTCCAGACCACTGACATGGCCTATAGAGACCTTCGCACCGCACTACAGTCACTCTCAGACCAGTCTCTGAAGACATCCCGCCGTCTCGACGACACATACTACTCCATCCTTGAGAAGGTCACGGTGCTCCGCCAGACCATCGGAACGCTGCAGGAGCTTTCCGGCTTGACCAGGGAACTGCAAGTCAATTTCGAGGCCGATACCAAAGAGTTGGTCAAGGATGTCTCAGGGCAAGTCGACGCGTTCAACGGCTTCCAATCATCACAACGACAAGTCAGTGCGTTGGAGGAGCGCATCAAGGCAGGAAAGCAGAAAGCAGATAACTTGACAGCAAGGCTCACACGTGCGAAGGAGCGGGTGGATGCAAGAGCAAAGTCTGAAGCGCAGTGGCAGGCTACCAACACACGTATGTCCTATCTCCACTGGAAAGTAGGTGCTAACATGTTATAGATCGCCTTCGTCTTTTTTGGGGCATACTGGGCTCTATCGTCGCCGTCATTGTTGCGCTCGTATTCTTCCACCAGCTAAAGCCTATCCACGCCAACGAGCATCCCCATACTGCTCTCGACTTTGCCTCAAGGTCCGCCGTCTTGGACGCGCCAATCCCAGACATCGCAAAGGAGGCCATCATGAGACCCGCTACTAGGGCAACAAGTTCCATTACCGAGACGTCTCCACAGCCAACAATGGAGGAGGATGAGCGGTTGCGCATATTTGATGAGCTTTGAGAGGCTTTTTGTTTCGTTCTAGATGTCGCACGATACCCTTTCCATTCCCTGTTACTGAGGTATTCAATAGAGATTTTTGAGATCTATTCCAAGCAATTCTTTACTCATCGAATCCGTCTTATATATTGGTATTGTCATTGAGTACGACTCTCAGAAGAAACACTCTGTGTCAACATTGCCCCCATGACTGCAGTAATTGTCGTCAGAAGAAATGCGAGCCCAAGAGGCCACATCAGTCCTTTCCTATCGATTACGAGACCAAAGACTAAGACCAATGGACCAACTGCCGCACGCCCAGACCTGACATCGAAACTGTCGATATATCTAAGCATATCCCCGCTCTCGCATATCAAGGCAGGGCGCAGGAAACCAGCTGTCAATGTCTTCGACTGTTCAAGTACTTCAAATACAACTTCGCGCGGATACACTTCACGTACTGGCACGTTCTGATGAGTCTGCAGCCCAGGCTGTTAGTGAAGGATCTCTGTCCAAGTGCTATTCGATGTGCCTTACTGCTGCAAGCCGCCCTAGCTGTACAACAGGCGACTGACAGTATAGCCAGCGGTGTTTCATGCGCTCTGCACGAGTGAATTGCTGATAATGATAAGTTTTCAGCATCAGCATCTGCTGCTGAGTGATGGATGCTTTTAGTCGCTTGTTGAAGAGACTTCTCCCATTTTTCGTGTAGCCGATCCATATCTTCGTATGTCGATTAGCACTGAAAGGGCCACACGTAATGCATTCACAACGTACATGTGTGGGTTGATGAGGCTGGTGTTTGGGAGTATGAACTTCCAGTAGAGAGGTCAAGTCTGCGCAATCAACCCGGCAAGCAAAGGTTATCCGTGACGTCCATGTTCTTGAGTGTGCGACAGCGTTGCAGTAACACCTCCTTACTTTGTCACTATGTACTGATAAGTGATCACCTCACCTCACATCACGGCTGCATACAACCCCATGGACCACCAAATTAACATGCTCGTGCAAGACATCTGGGAATTGAACTCAACTTGAGCTGCTTGTCGAAGTGCAGAGCTCGGTGCCAACCGTTCGACTCGGAGCAGAACTGCACTTGCAGGCGACCAACAAGTAGAGCAACGAATTCGAACAAAGCGTCGACAATCCGAATAACACTTGTATAATACCCAAGCGTGGTCCTTCAGGGTGGTCATAAATTCCAATTGGCTACCCCGTCGGGCAACCCTGTATGTGGCTTGGAAGTTGGGGGCTTGAACAACTCGTTCAGCCTTCTCACAATTTGTTCACCAGCACGCCTTCCGGTGCGTATTAGGCTGACATTCGCCTATGCAGCGTTACATACCATTTCGACCACCCCCTCCAAGTCACCGTTGGGGTTTCTCTAACTTATCCATCGAAGTATTGCGGGATAGTTGCCTAACACCGGGACGAATCTCTTGCACAGCTCTCGCAGCTATACTAACCAAGCGGACCTGGTACCACTAATGTGGGCAGAGTCGCATCCGGATAGCGTATGTCTCGCCAGACATTCATACAGCAGTATGGGATCCACATCACCACTTGATGAAGGGCTCCAGTATCCGTCGATGATTAATCTGCCAACCCGTACAGGCCACAATGATAGTTATGAAGCTACTTATCCGTTCCCTCTTCCTTTCCTTTCCATCCCATTTCCTCGGCAAAGTACGAGTGCCAGCTCCGGCGTCTTTTGAAGACGACACCTGTATTCCAGTTGATTATCGAGCACCAAAACAGGGGACCGCAGCACCGCAATCAACTCAGGAACGTCAACGAACCATTCGCCCAATGAGTAGTTCAAATATTGTCAATCCAGACCCAACAAAATTAGGCGGCATCAAACAATGGCTTGGTTCAACAAGAGGCGCATGTCATGTTCCACCTGCATTGCCACAGTTGCCAAACATGAACACAGGTATTGCCAGCTCCCCTATCTTCCCTACTGGAGCCACAGATGCACCGAGGTCATCGAAAATCCTCATTCTGGAGAATGTTGATATACTGTAAGAGTATGAGAGAGGCTATAGCCATAGTGAATCACCGCTGGACGATTGTAAAACGGACATGAAGGAGTCGCCACCACCACTTGCAGACGCATTTGGATCGACTTCATCTTCCCATAGTGTCACTGATAGAATGTGTGTCTTCAAAAAAGGCCTGCAAAGATGTCTCTAGAACTAGCTCTCGATCGATTGAGCGCAATGATGAGGATGACGCTCCCTCGAAGAAATCTTGTTTAGAGCCTAGCCTTTCCTCTGCAGACACACTGGTGTCTACTCCAGCTGATGTTGAAATGTCCTGTCCGTTTTTAACCTCTTCAGGCTGTCAAGGCACGGACACTACGATATCAGGGCTCTTGAGAAGTCTGCAGAATCGTCACCGCATTCTATATGCATTCATTGCTGTGTACAGCTGGAGGTACCACCTGAGGAGCGGAAAGCGGAGAACGTGATGAAGAAGCACGTTGCACAGTGTGTCAGCCAAGGTGTATCGGGCTCGGATGTGGCGGTTACACTTAGTGCAGGACGAAGCCACATCGTCGGATGGAATCATGCCCTTCGTGGAAAGCCCTTTCAAAGGAAGACAGATGGGGTTTCGTATGGACGTTAGTAGACCCTAGGCAAACACCACCAATTCCAGACGTCCCCGTTGATGTTGGCTACGAGCACATATAGTACGGCGGCCAAACAGACCACAGTCTTGTCCTAGAGGAATTGAACTCTGTGCGGCACTCTTACAAGACGTGGAAGCTAAGGACAGGCGAATCAGTGTTCTGGAGCGAGATCCGGTCTTACCAGAGGCCAATAACGCCCTCTTGCAAAAGGACAGTGATAGGAAGATGAAAAGCTTCGAGAACATCATTGAAACGCTCATAGGGATCACCACCCAATACAACGCCACTTTGCCCCGTTCATTGCAAAAAAGACTGCAGACCGATTGCCCCAGGCTAATGGACGATTGTCTTCACTTATCACGCTCACAACAGCTCAAGATCCGCCAGTACAGGGATCCACGCCGAATACCCGTCCTGGTGGCCTACAACCATCCCTAGCATTTGGAAAAACGGGAATTCAAGTCCCACGCCCGGAACTGCTACCTTGTAATTTCTCTTTGCCGGCTCCATTCTCGACACCAGCAATTCCGTTCGCAATGTCAAAGCAGCCCATCATGCCAAATGCTCAATTAGATTCTCAATGGTCTTCCAGCCAGCTGGGAAAAAACCCACCACTTCACTGGAGCCGTGGCAGATGAGCCAAAATGTAAACGACCAAGATTATTTCAATACTACAGTACACTCTACGTAATCCCGAAATGACAATTATTCATCTGCAAACATACACCCCCCACCCTCATAATACAAGAATTGCCTCGATCTAAAAACTCATGTATACATTTCAACTAATCCCTTGGATTTCTTTTCTCCTCTTCTTCTTCTTCTTCTCCTCCTCCTCCTTCTTCTGGCGTGGAAGTTATTTTCAATTTTCAAATCTTTGGCCATGTTTACACACAAATCATACGACTACAGCAGACAAATACCTTTTTTTTTGAAGCTTTGCAACAACCAGCGCCAGCATCGACGCAAAAAACCCAAACCCCTGAAACGAAAACGCCCAATGCATGCATGCATGAGAGACAGGGGGCTTTTCAAAGGTGGGGGTTTTTTTTACAGAGCGCGACTTGATTTATCATAGTATATCAATCACACGGTATACAGATACATATGCCATCGCACTGGCACCCGATAACAAAACCACACTCATGGAAAAAGGGTTTTAGAGATAATTATGGATTTCTACGCCCATGTATGTGTGCGAGACAGAAGCAAGCAAACGCCATGCTAAATGCTATTGCGAAACCAGATTCCATGCTATTACACACCACGCCCAGCCAACACTAACCCCCTTGGTATCCAAATTTCGTCTCAACAAACCCAACTAAATTCATTGCTTTTAAGAAAATCTACTGTCCCTTTTCCCTGGTAATCGCATCGTCTCTGCTAGAATCGCTTTCCGCAACCGACTCCTTTCCCATCATGGGCTGAGGACCAGTAGGCGAGCCACCCGCAGTCGTGCGCTTAAAGTAGTTGTGCACATCAGCGTGGTCGTCCTCGTCGGCCTCGACGTCATCCCATCCGTTCTTCTCCGAGAACTTGTGTTGTTGGCGGTCGAGCCATTCTGCGCGCATTTCTTGGACTTTTTGCTCATAGTCCATGGCGGCGTTGTAGCCCTTGTGTTGGCCGCGGAATCGCTCCCACCATGAGAGATGCTTCCAGTGGATGGCAATGCCGTGGTAGTCATGCTCACGGCCAGCGCGGATGTGGGCCCAGCGGCGCTCCTGTTCCTTGAGATCGAGACCGGTGGTGTCGGGGAGGAACACAATGGTCAAAAGGGCACCGACGAGGCCGAACCAGGGGACGAAGTAGAACTTGGTCTGGGTGTCGATGTAGTTGTACAAGACGGAGGCCAAGAGGGCACCTGCTTTACCTGCAGCGGCGGAGAAACCGTGAGCGGTAGCGCGGACGGGTGTGGGAAAGACCTCGGCGGCGACGAGGAAAGTGACACTGTTGGGTCCGAACTGGTTGAAGAAGGACGACAAGAAGTACATGGCCTGGAAAGCATGGATGTGCTCAGGGCTGGTGAAGAATTCGTAGTTGAAAGCGGGAACGATGAAGAGGATGAAATCAGCCATGAAGCCGATAATCATCATCCACTTACGGCCATCTGCAAGTCTAATTAGTCCTATGCACGGGGAACAGTGCATGGGAACACTTACAAAGCTTGTTGTCAATGAGAAGGGAGGCGAGGTAGTATCCGCAAAGTGAGACACCAACATTGACCAAGTTGTACAGCCAGCCGGTCATGACAGACTTGTTGTTTGGCGTAAGTACGGCGATGAACTCGCTCTGGAAGAGCTTGTTGCCGTAGAAGAAGACATCGTTGGCAAACCAGGTACCCGCGGTAGCGAGAAGACGAGGACCAAAGTAAGAGAATGTGAGCTTTAGAGAGGTAACATCATATCCGGTGACGTGTGCCTTCTTCTTGGACAGCATAAGCTGCTTCGAAGCAGACTTCATCTTGAAGTAACGGAAGTAGACGAGCCATAGGGTACCGACAGCCGGGATAGCGAACGAGACGCGGTAGGTCCATTGGGATACAGTCTTCGAGTATGGTGGAGATGATCCGTGGTGGAAGATGAGGAGCAACAGGATAAGGATAATCTGGTTGAAGAACTGTCCCCAGCCCTGCATCAGGAAGGCACTTGTGACCTTGCGGCCACGGTGAAGACGATCATCCTTGGTTGAGACCTTTCCGGAGCCAACTGCGTTTTCCATACCAGCGGTTGCCGTCATGGGGTACTCGCCTCCGACACCAATGCCATAGAAGAAGAGAGCCCAGACGTAGCAGACAACCCAGCCATTCTGGGTTACACCCCAGGCAGCGGTAAGCATAAGAAGACCGACAAACATGATGATGGCGTCCTGAATGAGACCATATCGGCGACCCAGCCAGTCACCAAGGATACCAACGAGGATTTGACCTGGCATGTGTTAGTCCCGTACTACTTCCAAGTATCGTTTTGTCCAAACTTACCAACAATGATACCGCAAATCTCCAGGTAGTCAATGGCTTGGGTCCATGTTTCATTACAGATTTCAAATGTCTTCCAGCACGTTGGGAATGAAGCCTGAAGGAGCGGTCGCACATTGCCAATGGAGAACAAGACGTAACCTTCCAGACCCAGACCAGCACCAGGGATAACACAGTTCCTGAAGTAGTGACTGACAGGGGCCAAGGGGTCCTTCTTGAACATGTTCCAGAAAAAGGCGGCTTCCTCTTTGGCTTCCTGCTTGTCGACCTGGGTAACGAATTTGACACGCTGGCCAAGGGGCAGATCCGCCCAGTAGGTGCCATTTTGCGTGTACAAGTCGTCGGGGTGGAGGAGAGCATGGAAGACGCTCGCCTCATTCTCGCTCATGTCCTGTCGGATGTCGAATTCCTGAGTGGCGGTATGCTCGCCCGTCATGTTGGGTCCATGAGGGGCGGCAGGGCCATAGTCCCGAAGAGAAGGCTCTTCTGAGTGCGCGGCTGCCATGGTGAAAGCAGCGAGCGACGATGGGTGTCGATCGTGCAGATTAAAAAGGGCGATGGACAGATGGGCTGTCCAGGACTACGGGTCTGTGGAGCAGCTTATATGTGGTTTGCAACTGCGCTGGGCAACCGTGGTCGCGCGTGGCGCTAAGTGACTACAGATGGTGTCCGTGTGTAGCAGCGCGATGACGTTGACCTCTGCTGGACGGTTCAGATGGTGGGAGGGTTTGTTGCACACCGAAGCCAGGTGAGGTGGTGGTGGGAGCACGTTCAAGAGCAATGCTTCTGAGTGGTCGGCGCGCGTCCAATGGGTAGAATGACAGGAAAATAGTAATGATAGCGACGCAGCCGGGATTCTAAACCGATGACCGCACCGACTTGGGTGGATGACAATGGGCAGGCCGCCGGGCGAGGGTTCGGCTGGGATGATGAGAAGACTGTAGTGTAGATCTCTGTTTGGTGCAGGCCCGAGGATGGGGTCCTTGCTGCCGAATAAGGGCCGTGTGGTCAGAAAGGCTCACGGTGCAGCCGAGGAGGAGCGAAGCAGCAGCAGAAGCAGCAGAAGGGGCAACGAGGACTGCCGGGCGAACTCGATGTGACGGGAGCTGCTCTCTGCACAAACATGATGTGCGCGTTTATATAAGGGTCCAAAAGAGATTTCTAGTGTACAGAGAGGGTCGCTTCCGGCGGGGGGTTGTGCGCGAAGAGGTAAAGACTGTACAGTCCAGCGTCCCCACCCAGTGAGGCAAGAGCTCACGCGACAGGGACCATGCCACTCTGCCCGGCCCTGCTACGCTTCGTGGTTGGCTCGCAGGCTCTAGGGCCCACCGACGCTGGCACCGAGGAGAAGATAGATGTACACAGTACGTCGTGCTCATGCGGCTACGCGAGTCTGGTGCCTGGCGGGCTCTTTGCGCCGGGCGCTGCCCCGGATTTCGAAATCCACCCAGGCTGGCGATGCTCCTCCCAGAGACCAAGACGTTGGCCGCTGAGCATGCGACGAGCACACCAAGGCCGGGCAGGGCTGAGACAAGCTCCTCCAAGCAAATGCCGCAAAGCATGGCGTCACGTCGAAACCAGACACCACGCCAATTGACGCAACGGCGCCCGGTGGTGCCGCGTTGCCGCTGTCTCGCGCGACTGAGGCGACAGAGGCGACGGAGCGAGTGTGCAGAGTGGCAGCGTGTGCGCAGCCAATCAGGCGGGCGCACGCAGAACGTGCTGAGTTGAGAGGCCTCGAGCAGTCCCTGCGCGGGGCCAAGCCGCCCCTCTAGCGTCGGCGGCCCATCGATCTTCGCCAGTTCTGCGGAGCTTCCACCTCAACCCCACTGCCCACGCCTCAACACGCACACCATCAAGTGACATCGCGCCGCTATTCCCGTGGGGTCTGCTCGAGACTGCTCGCCAGGCAGCTCGTATCGACCGGAGAAAAGCAATCTGAAGAATTTGTTTTTTTCTCTCTACACCACGCGGCGCTCTTCCGGCTCTTCCTGGGGCCCACTACTGTACATCTGCACACACTTTACCCTGCATAGCATTCGGGACCCTCTTCGACAGCCGCATTTCTTCATATGTTACACTGGAGCACTAGTAGGCACTGGTAATGGCCCCTCTAGTTTTTGCTGGACACTCTGGTCCGAGGCAAATATCAGCAGTCTTCTAAACACTTGCCATGAACATTTCATCACAAACTCTGAGCAAGTAGCAGACCATCACCGATATGGACCAAGGTCAGACATGAACTTCTATCATGTTCGACTTACAACATTCCAGTACCGGGCACCGGAGATTACAGATACGTGCGAATCTTCATGCAACAGTAGGGGGCATCATGCATCTATTAACAGTATTCAACATCCATCCACCCCTGTCTTGGGGCATGAACCAGGCTGCGCCCACATCGTCTCGCAAGTACATTGCTTGTCCTCGTGGAAGCAGCATGTACTCAGAGCACCATCCATCCGAGCCGACTCTGGAACGCTCCAAGGCTGTACTTACAGCGGCACTTCTTATGCCCCCGTCATGGTCGCAGACGATCCGCCCACATGTTACCCACCATCACCTGCACTAGGCACCCCGTTGCCAATGCTATACCTGTTGACGTTCATACATTCACCAGTATCTAATCCGTTCTTGAAGTCTCTGCTGCCCTGCCATCCCTCCCAAGGTCCCTTGCTGTTGGATTTGGATCTAACCGGACTTGGTCCTTGACGGCCTCAAATGGCATCTCTCTGTATATTTGCTTCTCTTTTCCATATCATTGCATTGCGACACGCAGCCTTGCCTTCATTGAACGACCTTTCCGCACTCCTCATTGCTCAGTCATTCCAGTCTCAGTCGATATCCTTTGCCAAAGGCATAGCCATCCTGTGGCACTGGTTCACTTCTTGATCATCATATTCCGCGACTCCTTGTGCTTTGAAGCCACATGACTCCCATCTATCATGATTCCTTCCCTGCTCATCTAGAGACTTGTCCGCAAAGAATTGTCTTTCTTGCTTCCCTCGCTGATTTTCTAGTTCATCACGTCGAAATCTTTGGCGAGTTGGGCTAGATTCTGTGCTGGTGTTGCTATATTTCCTAATAGCAACTCAACAGGCTCACGTGGCGCTGTCAAGACTGCGTGTGGTCGACTTACCGGCTGCACACACTGATCGTCAGCTTCTTTTGCGTTGCTATTGGCACTTCTTCCTGCCAGAGCGTTCTCCCGCCAAAGTGCAGCAGATTGTCGTTCTTGAATTGAGCCAAAGAGAAAATGTGTCGATCGGAGCCAAGGCAACAGTCAAAAATCTTCATTCGTTGACGACCGTCTTACCATCTTACGCATTCGACCATCATTTATTCGACCCATGGTCAATGTATAGAATAACTAGTTCTAGAGCCCTCATAGCTTGAAGGTCACTTCGTGATCTGATGTTGAACGGAAGCGCGCGCCTCGTTATGCCACGAGCTTCTCCATAGATGCTTTGAAATCGCATCTATGCACATGCATCCTTCCTGGAACACTACATATATCTTGAAAGAGCATTACCCTATCAGACTGTTTGTGCAATGCCGATCGCTTGGATCAGGCTGTAGCACAGCGGAGCATCGGCTTGGTAAACTAAAGCTGTGTGCAACTTCTCAACACCAACTGTGCAATGATCACTAATGTATAATGTTTCTAAAACAAAAACCTGACAGGTTCGCAACCCCTACAAGATACAAACGTCAACGACTCTACTTACAATCACACACATTCTCCATTTCTTTTTTTTTCGAATTCCAAAACCACTCCACCATGTCACCCATCCTCTCCACCCCAAACACCAGCCCCACCCCAACACAACCCGGTCACTGGATCGTCACCAAATTCGGCCCCCCATCTGTTCTCAAATGGCAAACATGGGATCCCCTCCCCTCGCTCACAGGCACCAACGTCCTCGTCCGCATCATCGTCGCCGGCATCAGCGGCGCAGACAACATCCAACGCGCAGGTGGCTACCCGCACCCCAGTACCACCAAACCCGGTTTCACCACCGGCTACGATTTCGTCGGAGAAGTGCTTGCCCTCGGACCCTCCGTCCCCACGAACAGTAACCTCGCCATCGGCGACCGCGTCGTTTCCCTATGCACTCACGGCGCCCACGCAACACACATTGTCCTCCCCCACGAGAAACTCCTCCGCATCGACCCCTCCGACGACCCAGTCAAAATATGCGCACTCCCCATCAACTACATGACAGCCTGGGGCATGCTCAAACACAGCGGTGTCAATCTGCTCCCCGGATCGAGCATCTTGCTCGGTTCTGCGAGCGGCGGGTTAGGAACAGCGCTTGCACAACTCATCGATGCATTTGACCTGCGCATCCACATCATTGGAACGTGCTCGCCTCATAAATCCGAATACGTGCGTTCGCTGGGCGTGGAACCGATTGATCGCCATGCACCGGATCTTGTGGAGCAGGTGCGTGCGCTTACGCCTGGGGGCCGGGGGGTAGATGTAGCGTACGATATGGTGTGTAGTGAAGATAGTATTGCGAAGAGTATTGCTGCGTGTAAAGCCGAGGTGGGCAAAGTAGTGGTTGTTGGTGTCATGGGGGAGATTGCGGCGGATGGGAGTGGGATATCCAAAAGTGTAAAGGAGATTCTTGGGGAGCGGTTGGTGGAGCCGCGGGTGGCGTTTTATGCGCTTGATATCGAGTTTTTTAAAAAGGAGGAGGGGGTGCGGGAGTTTTATGATATTGTGGAGAAGGTGAGGAAGGGGAGGTTGGATCCGGTGGTTGCGAGGGTTTTGCCGTTGAGGGAGGCGGTGGAGGCGCATGAGCTTTTGATTGATGGGAGGGCTGTCATGGGGAGGATGGTGTTTGTCGTTGATGGGCAGTTGGCGGCGAGGTATGGGGTGTAGATGCGAGAGAGAGATGGCGTGTCTAGGTTGGGGGTACGTTGGGTGGGACGCTTTGAGTCCTTCATCGGGCACTTTGTGGTCAAAGTAAAAGCTGGTATAAGACAGTACTGAGATTGCGCATATTCATGCTAGATATGAAACCCGTGGTCTTTAAGCGGAATGACTGCGTACGCTTGCATGCTTTGAAAGCGTGTTATACATGATATAGCATTCTGTTTATTGACCAGACAGGCGCCATATGCTGTAGTTTACGATAGCTTCTCGAGCCACAACAAAAGTCACCACAACAAGACGATTCCAGGCATTCAGGCGCAGGCTAAAAACACACCATACCCGATATATTTCGCCAGTGATGCAGGTACAGTCCAACACACTTTGTTTGCAGTCTTACAAAAATCAGCATCTACACATGCCTGTGCAATCGACTCTTTGTCGTTGTTCAACAAGGACCAATAAAATACAATACCATACCATACCATACCATACCCTTGTCTCATCACTCGAAGCCAACGTTCGAAACCCAAATTTCACGCTACACGCTAACGCCAAAGGAAAATTACATAGCACCCAGCCACATTTCAGCCACTGGTATGTAAGCCACCAACCAACCAACCACACCAACACTAGCACGCCACTTTGCAATGCAGGGTATAGTAGGGGTGTGTGGTTTCAGATATAGACACACAGACACAAGCGGTCAAGTCGTATTCACATATTTTGTGTGGCAGGTTTTTTGGGTTGGTGGGTGGTTGGGGTGCGATGCGGGTGCTGTGGCAACTGGTGTGTATTTCCCCCACCCCGCACGAGTGGGTGGACGGGAGGGAAGTGGAGTTTGTGTTGTTGCGGCGGGTAGGTAGGTTTTGTGAGTAAGTTGGTGGGCGGGTGAGTGGACGAGGTTGTGTGGTATGGTGGAAAGTGGACTATCTTTGTTATGCTGGGGCGGGAGGGATTGCTACGGGGGAACGATAATTGATGGTGGTCAATGGTCAATGATGATATAGATGTACAGCATGCACGCGGGCTTGCCACAGTAGACTGTACCGCAAAATAAAAATTTAACAAGCCAAAGGATTCGAGGTCTAGCCCTCGGGATCGCACAAGGCGGGTTGATGCACAACGGTCGCACCTCGCGATGCTGGGTCATTTCCATGACGCTGTGTAACGGGGTATGTGTGTGTTTGACGAGGACGAGGTAATGCCACGACCCCGGTACGTGCGCGCAATCTATTGGCAATCTGTACCTAGATACATTCATGGTATAGTGTGTTTGATGAAGAGCGGTTGGGTTAATTCTAGAGTGGTGTAGAGTATAGGGTATCATCCATCACAATGGTTGATATTCCTGCATGTCTGATAGCCGATTGAGGTTGGAACTGCGAGCACGATCAACTCCACAGGTGTAATTCCCTTGTTTGTTCGGCCATGCGTGCGTTTCAAAGAAAAGAATGGTTGTTGGGATCTGCGCTTTTCTAAACATAGTAAAGTGGATGGGTGGGGGGTGGCGAGAGGAAACCGAGTGGCTGCAACATTCCACACCATGAACAACAATGGCTGGGCAAGACAACAGTGTTCGCAGGCCCGAACAAAACAGCGCACAGAGAGAGAGAGAGGAGAGAGCACCGCACCGCACTGGCCAGAACAAGGCCGGGCAGCGTGAAGATCAGCCAGGCCTTTTGCCGATCGAATAGCGATGGCTGTGCCCCTGGCGCTATACGAGGCTAGCAGGCGGGAGGGCGTCGCTGGCGCCCGATAAGAGCATGCGAAGCGAGTGCAGTGGAGAGATGTTGCGTGGCACGACCGAACCAACTGGATTCTTCTTGCTTGCGCCGCATCACTGTTGAGGCCATGGGATGGCTGGCGTGGCATGGTGCATGGCGTGCTCTTGCTCTTGCGGTGAAGGATTCGCGAGGCGCCTGCCCGCCCATGCCAGCCTCTCTGGGAGGACGGAGCAACCTCAGCGCCAGTACGCGGACAGCTCGAGGTTCTCTAACGGTACCCGTGACGCAGAGGTGCCGCCCGTTCAATAGCGCCGGCCATTATGGACTCTCAGACCACGGTGGGCAACGCAGCAATGCAGAATAGCCTCAACGGCGCGGCTCGATCGTCACAGCTTGGAAAAATGACGCCCGCTTTTTCTTGGAACAGATGCTTGTCCGGGTGCCAATCAAGGCAGCGGCGTCTGTGCGTGCCTGGGGCGGTCCGAAACACACAAGCCTCCCTTCCTGCGCTGGGGCTCCACGACTGCCATCTGCATTGCGCAGCCAGCCTCGTCCCCAGTCAATAAATAGAGCGCGTCCGACCTTGCATTCCTCTCCCTTCTTCTTCTCAGTACCCATCGCCCCCGTACGCACCACCAGCTTCTTGTCCAACCCTCCCATCCCGTTACCACCACATCAGCTTTGAGAAGATATCCTTTCGCTGTACATCAATCCACTCAGCTCATCTTCTACTACCGCATTCCCCCACCACCCCAACATCAACACCGCCACAACATCAACACCGCCACAACAGTCAAGATGCGTTTCTCAGCCGTCTCCGTTGCCCTCCTTGCCGGCGTCGTCGCCGCTGCGCCCCAGGTTCAGCCCATCTCCCAGATCAGCGACGGTCAGATCCAGGCTCCCCCTGCTACTCCCACCGCCGGCTACTCTGCCTCTGTCGTCGTCCCAGTCCCATCTGCCAAAACCAGCGTCGTCGTTGCTCCATCTGCGCCCCCAGCTCCCCCAGCTTCTGGTAAGTCATTTTCTTCAAGCCTTCACACCATCACGTGTTCTAACTCCAACTCAGGTGTCCCAACTCCCACTGCCACACCAGTTGCCCCAGTCCCCAGCGTGGTTGTGCCCATCGTTCCCGGCGTCAACTCCACTGTTGTCCACAGCAGCACTGCCGTCGTGGCTCCATCTGCTGCCTCCACAGCCGCTGGCACGTCAGGCGCTGCCTCATCCCGCGTTGCAGGAAGCGCAACCACCAGCTCTGGTCTCCCCGAGGCCACCGGTGCGGCCACCGGCAACGCCATCTCCTTCGGAGGTCTCGTCGTTGCCATGGCCGCTGCCATTTTCGCATAAGCGGCTCGCTTTGACACTCATACACATACTTTTACCATTCTCAGACCAGTGACCAACAACCAACCACTGGTCACTACATTTTACATCAACAACCACCGATAATACCACCGCCTCCATTACCAATTGTATCTTGAGGACGCATACTCCATCATCATCCTTTGGCTATACCTTTGGATGGTTACTCACTACCACATTTTTTTTTGCATGGCAAAGGAAGAGCAAAGACGAGTAATACTCCATTCGCGTGGCACTGAGCAAGGGCGGTTTGTTTTGAACCACGACGATTACACATGTTATGTTACCCCATTAATGCGACCCATGTCCCCAGAATGACATGGCTACTTCGCGTATAGATAGTTCTTGAATACAAGATGACGGCGCCGCGATTTGGCTGCCTTTGATGAAAACTCTTGATATCTTTACTTGTACTGTGTTTGTGACTGCGTGACTGACCCTAAGGAACGACGTTGGCGAGGTTTGGTCAGCATGATGTGCACATGTGCAATATGTAAGCTGGTACCTGTCGATCAATCACCTCGTCTAATGATTATGTATGCATGTGCATTATGCAGTATGCAAGTCGCCACGCACACCCACCCACCTCAACTCCACACATATGTAAGTACTCTACATCTACATCTCCATCTCCATACCTCGACAATCACGTCAACCGCCCATCCACCAACAAACCTAAACCAAAAACTCGTCCAACCTGCCGTAGACCAACCATTCAACCCCCGTCATATTGATCCACTAACTAACTGATTAGACCAAGCTCACACAGTTGTGGTTGGTGCTTTGGGAGTAAAAATGGTAGCGTGAGGTGGGGTGGGAGGTACCAAGGTGTGGTGTTCCATGACGATGATAATCTTTGCTGGTGTGGTTCATCGTCTCAAAAAACAGTAAGTGGTTTGGTACTGTACCGATCTAGACCATGGTATTGAGATCTAACACTATGCTTCGCTTGCCTATGCCTAGAACGCAAGAGTGCGGGGAAAGGCACGCGGTGGAGTTTAAATTTCTGCTGTAGAGGGGTCCAGACTATGTCTTGCATCGTGATGGATTGTGATTTGGTGTGATGAAGCGTAATCGGTAAAGATTGTACCTTATAGTATGGGCACGTACACGCGTTCGATACCCTTCATGACTACTCCACCTTGGAAGCGACAGTCCAGAACAACGAAAAAGGAAAACTATTTGAATACCATCAAAAATCACAGGCATCTTCCTTAGCAGTTAATATTGGGTATCATTCGAGCACCTCAAGCTAAACATCCGAACATCCCAGCTATCTATCTAACTACCTAGTCTCAATGACCTGTGCAAACAGCTGGCCCAGCGGATTCAATCCCTCTTCAGCTGTGAATATCCGTTTGGGGATTTCGAACTCGACTTCGGGCTCTTTCTTCAGGTCTCTGTCAAGTTCGACGTCAAGGAGCTGCCAATCTCGTTAGTTGAGAGTTACATGGAGTTACATATTCACTGTATGAAGAAATACATACCGCTGTATAAGAATGGTCCAAAAAGTCCTCGAGGTTATACGAGCGCTTCGTGAATTGCTCCGATATGATCTTTGCCAGCGTGGCAACGTTGGGATGGTAGTGTGATTGCAGTGCTTCAAGCTCCCAGACACTGCTTTCAATGGCGTTGGTGAGCATAGGGTCCAACTCCTCCATGTCAAAGGGGTCGTCCATGCCTTCATCCTCGAGTCTTTGCTTCAGTGCGGGGTCGCGGATCTCACGGTGCATCATGAATGTGCAGGAAGGGTGGCGCTTGAACATGTTGTAGACCCAGGGTATCACGACAACAATGCCAGCGGGTGGGCCGTGGAGTGCTAGTCGTGAGAGTCGCTTGATGAAACTTGCCACCATTGCAGCGGGTAAATGTGTGGACGACATGAATGTATCGAGAAGTCGGAAGAAGCGGGATCGGTGTTTCGAGTGCAGGAGGCCGTCATCAAGGAGGGAGTAGAGTTTTAGGTAGAAGGATGGATAATCGAGGTTCTTCTCTGAGATTAGGTAGTATAGCCCAGAAAGAGCGAGTAGGGAGGTTGCACCGCCGACGTCGTAGGAGTCTGTGAGGAAGTCCATGAGCATCTCGGGTTGCTGGAACCAGGGCGCGATTTGGTAGGAGAACGTGGTGAGGATCGTTTTCCGTTGGTCTTTGGAGAGACCTGAGCGCATGGCAGCGAGCCATGCTGCTTGAGCCCTTTCTTTATATACGTGGATCGATGGTATGGGGCTCTTAGATTTTGATTGTATGTAGAAGCTTTGAATGTCGCCGTTCGACTTGGGGACCTCCTCGAGAGTAGAGAGTAGGGACATGCTGTTCGCAGCGACGAGTTGTCGGGTGGTGTTGTCGAGTCCAGAATCGATCGTGGTTCTATCGTTCTTAGCTTGACCTTATAACTAATCCTCATTGCGCACTCACTTGATGGTTTGGAAGGTCTGAAACCGGATATCGTCATACTGCTTAAAGTACTTCTCCACAAACTCGTCGCGGTTCAAGTCGTCAACCGGTAGGGCGAGCAAGATTTGCACAAGCCTGGGAAGTGGTCCGTTCTTGAGTTTGTAGTCCTTCTCCGCCTTTGATTCTTCCTTGACCAGTCGCATAGCCAAAGTCAGAGCCACTGACTGCTTGGGTGGGTGCTCGCTGGAAAGGAACTCGTCTAATAGTATGTCCATGAACTCGCGGTATCGTTCCCGTAGCCACGACACAACAACAGCCTCTGCCTCTCCCATGCCTTTGGGCTTGACCATGTCGCCCGTCGCAAGTAGCCGTGAGAAGACTCGACATAGCGCAACCGCAGCCAGTATGGGCGCATCGCTCTCAGGTTCTGACTGTCTCGCTAGTTGGAGAAGGGTCGCAATATTGTTGTAGTGCTTTCGCGACTCGAGGATCTTGGCTTCGAGCAGCGCAATGTCGGTCTGGACGTCGTCGCCATCATTGCTGGGCGACTTTCTGCGGCTCTTTGACTTGGACTCGCGGCGCTCTGGCTTGCTGGGGTCCCTTTTCCTCTTGACACCAGCCGTGGGGGCAGCTTTCGTGCCTGCCATCTTCCTAGGTCGATTGTGGCTCGTGATGGTGAATTAAGTCCCCGATCGCATCGACGAAGCTGTGCATCCAAAAAAAGTCTCGACGAGGCTCCGGCCGAAGTTCGGCTAGCGCTGCTGCGGGTGCTTGGCGACCGCTGCTGGGACGGACATCACGAAAAGCTAGCTGCAACTCCGCCCAAGCACCCCCCAACTCCCCCCTCTCATCTGCAGCAATGGCCTCTCGTCTTGCCAGGAGCGCGGTCGGTATGTGCGAGCTCGACGATGAAATTGTGATGCCATTGGCCCCCCCGCTGACCCCCACCCGCAGGCGCCGCCCGTCTCCGCCCATCGCTTCCTCTTCGCGCATTCACGCCCTCCATCGCCGTCCAGGCCCGCTACAACTCAAACCTGCCCCAGGAGGACCCCAAGAAGAAGGCCGAGTCGGTGCTCCAGGCTGTCCCCGTGCCCGGCAGTAGCCCCCTCACCAAGGCCGCGGTCCTCTCTGCCGGCGCTGGTCTCAGCATCGCGGCGATCAGCAACGAGCTCTACGTCGTCAACGAGGAGTCCATTGTCGCCATCTCGCTGCTTACCATCTTTTGGGCTGTCGCCAAGTACGCCGGCCCTGCCTGGAGCGACTATGCGAACCAGCAGGTTGAGAAGATCTCGGGCATCCTGAACTCGGCCCGCGCCGACCACACCACGGCCGTCAAGCAGCGCATCGAGAGCGTCCAGGACCTCGGCGGTGTCATTGACATCACCAAGACCCTCTTCGAGGTTTCCAAGGTACGGCCCACGGCATGGAAGAGATGAGGAGGATCTCCGTTGAGCCAGCAAATGCTGACAACCGCACAGGAGACTGCCAAGCTCGAGGCTCAGGCTTTTGAGCTCGAGCAGAAGACCGCCATCGCCGCTGAGGCCAAGGCTGTCCTTGACTCGTGGGTCCGCTACGAGGGCCAGGTCAAGCAGAGGCAACAGCGCGAGCTTGCTGAGTCCATCATCGCAAAGGTTGAGAAGGAGCTCGAGAACCCCAAGACCCTCAAGCAAATCCTCGACCAGAGCGTCGCTGACGTTGAGAGTACGAACACCTTGAACCGCTTTACGTTTCCAGCACTAACACCACCACAGGAATCGTCGCGCAAAAGGCATAAGCGTCCTACAGCATTCACAAGTCAAGTCACCCAATGTTATATAAACCTGTGCAATAGTCAAGCTCGTTCAATATAGAGTACCCAGGGCATGGGAAAAGGCCCAATTGATCTCATTTTGTTTATACTATTTACAGTCTCGATCCATCTCCTTTCTCCAGCAGTCCACTAATCTTCTCTGCCCACATACCTGCTGCTTCCTGGCTAATCGCATTCGCATCATAACTCACCCCGAACGAGATGATACCATCTGAGCTCGTTGAACTCCCAACCAAGAACTCGTTATCCCTGGCCCTTACCCCAATCTTCACATTTCTAAAATCCGCCGCAAAATCCTTCTCCCCCAAATTCTCCAAACCATACTCATCCCGCCTGAAGAATGCCGCCAACGACCCAATAGAAGAAACCCCACACGTCGCCCCGTACTTGCCCACTCTCGGTCTCAATTCACCCTGAGGATTTAGTACCCCGCCCATCCTCCTTTCTGCAGGCAGCTTCGCCTCCACCCGCTCAATCTGCGCCACATACCCCGTCGCCAACAACCGGCCAGGCGAATGCTTATCCAAACTAACATCCACCTCCTCGGTCCCTCCCCTCCTAACCTTCAACCTCTTCTGATACACCCTTAACCCCCTATTCGCATGTCTAACCACCACCGCGAACCTCCCTTCAACCGCCAACCTTGACGGCAAAAACGGCATCACGATGCCCTCGCTAAAAGCCAACATACAGCTATCCGCCTCCGGTGGCTTCGCAAAAAAGGCCCGCGGGTTCAAAGGGAACGATGCTGCGAAAGCTGCGCGTTGGGAGTCTGGTATATCTGGGTACAATTCCTCGTGTATTTCCATCATCGCCAGGCCAGCGAGTGCAAAGCAGCCCGCGCCGATACTGACGTGTGTCTGCCGACAGAGTGCGATTAGCCGTTGCGAAGTGGGTAGACTGAGTGATGCGGAGATATGACCGCATGACAGTGGTGGTAGATGCTCCTTTTTGTAACTAAACATTTTCGGAAATTTTTCTGGGAGAGCAGGGATGCTGTTCAGGCGTGTACTTCTGTACAAAGGATTTGGGAATGTTGGAGGGAGTGGGGTGGCTACGTGGCGTAGGACTCTTGTCAAGGCCCAGAACCAGCGTTGACGGGCTTTTGAGCCGGGGATCGGGGGGTAGAGATCTTCTTGTGGTGGGGGGAGTTTTTGGCGTATCTGCTGCGGGGCAATGAGGTGTGTGATGCTTGAAGTGATTTGTGAGGCTGGTGTGTTGAGGATGGCGATGAAGTGGGATAACCAGTTGTATGCGCTTAATCCGTCGGAGATTTGGTGGGCGATTACGAGGAGGAAGCGGAGAGCGATTGTGCCATCAGCGTTTTGTTGGAGAGGTAAGATGTGCAGTTTTGAGAGACATTTTGCTGGGGAGATGATGCGGGCGGTGTTGTATGCATGGTGGTATAATTCTGATTCGTCGATTTCGGAGGATGGGTAGAAATCTTCTATCCAAACTAATTCATCCTCGACGGCTTTTACGGAGGCTTCAGCGGTCGCAGGCACGGGGACATTGAATGACCGTTTTCCGGTTTCAGAGTCATCAGATACGTAGCTTGAGAGGAGGACGTGCTCGAGCCTGAGTTGTGTCCAAGCTAATGCGATGCGTTTTCTGAGTAAGAGTCGGGGGAGGGTGTCGGCGATGGAGAGAGTGAAGAGGCATGTCATGTCTGCGCGGCCGCCGTAGTAGGTTCCGTCTATGTCGAAGGAGGTTTCGACGAGACCGAGGGGGCGAGAGAAAGTTTGTGTGGTGGTAACATCGCTGTTTGGGTTTGAGGAGAGGGTCCAGGGATGTATGTTGGAGGAGTATTTGGAGAGCCAGTGATCTGGAGGGTGGGATGGAGGTGGAGACATGGTGTCGTTGAGTGGAGGTTTGGGTTGTCCCTGTTGAAATGTCTATTTGACAAGTTAGGGCAATTTTGTTTTTTTTGATGTTCAAGCAACTGGTAGACAGTGGTGAGTACGTATCACGGTTGCTCAAGGACCAAGATCAAAAGAAATCGTGAAGTCAGACAAGCATGAGTCTATGCAGCTAGAGTCAATAGAGCAGGAGTTGACAGACGAACTAACATTCTCTGGGTTTAGCCGACAACGCTATGTGATGTACTTGTGGGGCTTATCGCCAATAGAAGCCTACTGTTAGTCAACTTAAAGAGCCAGAAGACCGCCAGTTAGGCATCTGAGTAACTCAGCATCGACAACTTATGGTGGTAGTCCTTGATAAACTACTAGAAAAGCTGTATAGAGTTTTTTAAGTACACTACAGTGGCTATAGGGGTCTTCTTGCAGTATCCAAAAGGATCCTACCTGACTGAGGCGTCACCACTGATAGACTTCCAGCTACTGTAGTTAACCAAGAGTTGTATTCTTTTACGTGGTGAAGACAACCCCGTCTTGATACAATATCACCGAAGAGCATTAATAGAGCTATTGATTGTCCTAACGCAATCATGATCAGGGTAGGGTAAATCCTGTAGCAACCCATAATGCCTTTCACTTCCTTCCGATCCCATTCGCCAACTGATGCCTCGAGCCTTTCTAAAACACAACATCCTCCATCTCCTCTTCACCCTCTGATTCTCCCTCACCGCCAGCGACCTGAGGCGCTGCCTGTGCCTGACCACTGCTCCCACGCTGCTGGTCGAATATGTCCTGACGCTTCCATGTACTCGCAAACGATCCAGACTTGACGAGATGTGCAATGTCTGCGAGCACTTCTTTGAGGTACTGCTCTGGCTGCTTTGTGCGCGCCTTGAGCGCCTTCATAGGCCAGTACTGGTATTCGTCGAAGCAAGAGTGGAGAATATCGATGAGATCGGCCCTGGCCACACGCGCAGCCTTGTTGAGTTGCGACTTTGGCTTTCCAATAGGCTTGATGAAGTTTCTGAATTTGTCGTTGAGGTGGTTCTGGTTCTTGATGTCGGTGACGTCGGTATCCTTGGTGATGATGGTTGTAGTGTAGGAGCCCTGAATTGCCTGCTTGATACGCTGCGCACTGAAGTCCCGGAACTCCTTTGTCTCGAGCGGAATAGCGTTGTACTGACGCGTTGCGTGGCCGACGAGCGACGTCTGTTTGGGGATAGCCTTCTTGTATTTGCTACGTTTCTGGATGCGCGCCGCGGGATCCTGCACTGCACCGAAGTTGCCCCTTCCACCTCTGTTGTACATGCCATACCCGGCACCTCGAAACCCCGGCAGATCCTTTTCCGTGAAGACGTATGTGTTCCCAAGGATTGCTTCTGTTGCCTTTAGGTCTGCGTTCTTGGGCGGAACGGAAGGGTCGAGCTGGTAAGCCGTCGGGAGGTTGGTTTTTGAGCGCCATTTGTCGTCGAAAAACATGCGCATCGGCCGGCTCTTATCGATCCCACTGGTGGTTGTAAAGGCCACGACCTCGCCGATCTGGATTTGATCGTTGTCGTTGCCCTCGGCGATGTCGTCCCACTTGCTGACGGCAGCATAGAGCCACTCGGGTATGCGTGTGAGCCAGACATCCTTCTCGACCTCGCGCTTGGGGATGGTCATCTCGCCCGTGTCCTCGAAGAACTCGTCGTCCATGTAGCCGACATCTGGGTCCATCTTCACGTCGGGGTCTGCCTTGAGACCGTTCATGGTTGCGGCGATGTGGGTTTAGTGAGTGTTGATATTGAATCGTCTGTGTGGTGTTGTGTGTATGTGTGTGTCGGGAGAAAGAGTGTGGGCGAGGAGGGACGAAGGTGCGACGCGTTGTCTGGGGTAGGAGCTAACGTTTGAGTCCAAGACAAAGCGCGCGAATATATATTGATATATTGGAAGAGACGACGGCGCCGATAGCGGCTACTAGGCTGCTGATGGGCTGTCCCGAGAACTGCGAGCCAAGGAAGAGAAAGGATATGGATGCGCGTCTAGTATTGGATTCCCCCAAAGTCGAAACGCCCGGATATGCAAACAATGGTAGAGTCATGCATGGTAGCCTGGCGTCTGTCAAAGACCATGACGGAGGTCCTGGCCCCGGGCGCGCCAAGACGACCCGCCCTATCGATAAGCCGCAGCTCCAGCTCCAAGTTGCCTGCCACTGCCCGCCATTGCCCGCCATTGCCCCACAGCGCTGCCTGCACCCAAACATTCACGCACTTCCACCCGATCAAGTGTTTGTGCCATTCAAGTCCTGAATTGGCCGCGCCCACGACTTCCCCACTGCAACACTTCAAGTCGACTATCTGATCAGGCCAGCCATGGCCTCGCCCGCAGTCTCTGCTGCTCTGCAGCAAGTGCAGGCTGCCCCAGTCGCCGACAAGCCCGCCCAGTACAACGCTCTGCTCCAACAAATCACCTCCGGCTCCGCGAACATCGCCGCCGACCTGAACGCCTACGCACAGACACTCCTAGACGACTCACTAGGCGTAGTCGTCCTGCGACCTCTCCTCGCCGCATTCGTCGACGCGTTTCGAGCCGTTCAAGATCCAGACTCCAAGATTGAGGTCGGAGAGAAGGTCATTACGCTGCTACAGTCCAAAGGCGCGGGACAGTACGAAGAGCAGGACACACAGATAAAACATGCACTCGCAGACGCGTTTGAGGAGAATGAGGACTATAGGCGGTCTGCGCAGACACTGGCAACCATCAACCTCGAATCAACACAAAAGTCGGTATCCGCAGATGACAAGGCCAAGGTCTGGATCCGGATAGTGAGGTGCTACCTCGAGGAGGATGATCCCACGAATGCCTTTACACATCTCAACAAGATCAAAAACATCCTCTTTAGCGTACAAGATGACGAGACCAAGCTCATATTCCAACTCAGCCAGGGCCGCATCTACGACTCACAACGCGCATTCCTTGATGCCGCCCAATCATACTACGCCACAAGTAACGTCAGCATTGTTCACGAAGAGGAACGTATGAGGATCTTTGGTAGGGCAATAATATGTACTGTGTTGGCTCCTGCTGGTCCGCAACGAGGCAAGATGTTGGCGAAGCTGTACAAGGACGACCGGGCGAGCCAAGCAGAAGACTTCGCCATTCTAGAGAAGATCTTCTTCGACCGTCTTCTTTCGCCTGCGGAGATCAAGGCATTCGCTGCAAAGCTTGACCCTCACCATCTCGCAAAGACATCTGACGGCTCAACGGTCCTTGACAAGGCCATCCTCGAACACAACCTACTCGGCGCATCAAAACTTTACAACAACATTGGCTTTGATCAGTTGGGCGAACTTTTGGGCATTGATGCGGAGAAAGCAGAAGACTACGCGGCGAAGATGTTGGAACAGGGTCGTCTTGCGGGCTATATCGACCAGATCGACCGATTGATCTTCTTCGAGGGCGAGGCCAGCGGAGAGCGAAAGACTGGTCACGCGGAACGTGTGGTTGGAAAAGAGCTGCGGAAATGGGACACCAATGTGACGGGTCTTGCCGAGGAGGTCGAGAAGGTGACTTCTATGATTCAGAACCAGTATCCAGAGTTCTACGCCTCGCAAGTAGTGCACTGAGAGGCGCATAGCTGACGTAGGGAATTCCAACAATGACCAGAGTACCAGACAACACCACCTATGCAGGGCAAAAGAGCAGGGCAAACTGGCAGGTCAGTGTCACGAGGGTCTAGATATGGATTGAGACGAACAGACTGAGTGGTGGTAAAGTTAAAGCTGAAGATGCATCGGCACCACACACGCAGATACCCAGCGCTCTCAAACGAGCAATGGTTTCCAGAATATGAGAAGCTGATGCTTAGGGGCATGGTTTGAATCTCATGACATTGAAGTCAATAATAATACCATGACGTACAGATCTTCTACTTCCGTCTCTTATGCCCATGATGTCTACATGTATAATACACGCCACCCCATATATTCATCAAACCCACCCTCAATTCACTCCAACCTATTCCCACAAGTCTCGATCCTATTGCTCCCCCACCTCCCCCATATACTCCTCCAAACTCCTCACCTCCAACTCACTAATCTTCAACACGGTAAAATGCAATTTACTCTTGACATGTTTTGTATGTCTCTGCCTCCTCTTGGTCTTCTCCTCGATCCTCATCGGCTCGCTCTCCACACCCACTACCCGCGCCCTACACGTATACAACCGCTCATCCAGGTAAAACACCTTCTTCCCGTGGTCGGCGTTCCCTTTTACCGTCTCAGGTGCTTTGAGCGTGTAGTCGCGACTTCCAATGTGCGTTACGCGGTTTAGACGCAGGATATCGCCAGGCTTGACATTGGGCATGAGGAAGGGGAGGCGAATCGAGTCACCCTTTGTGACGAGGTAAGGGCGTCCGTGGAGGTGAATGGTAAAATAGTGCACCGGTTGTGTTTGGAGTAATGGCAACATGGTGCGGGTTTGGGGAGTAAGTTGGGTGGAGACGATGGAACTGCGGGAGTTTGGGGTGGGCTTTTGTCTTGCGTCTGCGGGTTTGGAGGCGTTGGAGGGGAGGGGTTGTGGTATTTGGGATCGCGCTTTTGCGGTGGCGGAGATGTGGTGGCTCGATTGGAGGAGGGGTTCTAGGACGTTTTCTGTTTCGAGGTTGTGCGATATTGTGGTTATGCTGGCGCGGAGGGGGAGGAGAAATGTCGGTGGGAGGGTTGAGGCGCGGGATTCGAGGAGGGCATTTCGTGCGGTTCGGGCGAGTAGCGCCATTGTGGGTGGTGGGCGAGTTATAATGGGTGGGGTTGGGCTGGCTACTGCGACGACGATAATCTCGTGGGCATGTTGCGGAGTTGAGGAATGAACTTTCGGAGATGCAAATGGTTATGTAAGCGTGCCGCTAGTGTGCTGCGAACTTTGGATTCTGGAGAAGTTTCGCCTGCCGCGGGAGACATCGCCTACCACTCCACTTCAACACCCCAACACACGATAAAAGAGGTGTCAATATGCCTCAGAACGAGTATATCGAGCGCTGGACGAAGCAGTACGTTAATTACTCCCTTTCCTTTCGACAATTGCCATATTACGGTCTCAGTATGGTTGGAGAATCCAAACGAACACAACTCTAACCCCTCCACCACAGGCACGGCAAGCGCTTCGACCACGATGAACGCAAACGCAAGCGCATCGCTCGTGAAGGCCACGATGGCTCCAAGAAGGCGCAAAACTACCGCGGTCTCCGCGCAAAGCTCTACGCCGAAAAGCGCCGCAAGGAAAAGATCCAGATGAAGAAGACCATCCGCGCCCACGAAGAACGCAACGTCAAGACCTCCGAGCCCGCCGAGCCCTCCACAGAAGCCCTACCCCAGTACCTGCTCGACCGCAGCAATGAGAAGAATGCGAAAGCCCTTTCCAGCGCAATCAAGCAGAAGCGCAATGAAAAGGCTGCGCGCTTCAGTGTGCCCTTGCCCAAAGTCAAGGGTATAAGCGAGGAGGAAATGTTCAGCGTTGTCAAAACGGGAAAGAAGACCGCGAAGAAGAGCTGGAAGCGTATGATCACCAAACCTACATTTGTCGGACCGGGATTCACACGACGACCCGTCAAGTACGAACGTTTTATCCGGCCCATGGGTCTGCGGTACAAGAAGGCGAATGTCACGCACCCGGAACTCAGTGTGACGGTGCAGCTGCCGATTATCTCGGTGAAGAAGAATCCCCAGAATCCGCTATACACGCAATTGGGTGTTCTGACCAAGGGAACGATCATCGAGGTCAACGTGTCCGAGTTGGGTCTGGTCACAGCGGGAGGAAAGGTAGTATGGGGAAGATATGCTCGTAAGTTCACCTAGAAAACCTCAACTGCGCAACTGTCCTCTAACATGTCACAGAAATCACAAATAACCCCGAAAACGATGGGTGCTTGAACGCCGTCCTTCTTGTCTAAACTCCCAGAATGGAGAAACAGGGGACTGCGAACTGCGAAATTGCATTGTAATGGCGTTTTTATATGGGTACCCGGACCGAAGAACTTTTACAAAAGGCGTCCAAGTTTAGGCTACGTGAACCGTGGGGGGGGGAGGGCTTCGAGATTTGCCGAGGCGGAGCAAGGATGGGCTCGCTGATGATGCAATGTCACCGTCTTGTCTGTCTGTCTGACTTTTAGTTATAGATGGAGAGACAAGTTAGATAGATCTATGATACCAACAATGAAAATATGAAGGGATTGTATACACGTTTCGGAGATTTGAAGTAAGTCAAGTGAGTGGTCAATTTGTTAGGAGATGTTTCGTCAGCTCCCCTTAGCTCCCGAGTCAGTATCTCAGCGTGTCCAGTCGAACAGCCACAAAGAGTGGTCCTCAGTGAACAAATAGACGCAGAAGTGAGCAGCACACTCGCTTGAAACCCAGAAAACATTCGATCTTCCTCTACCACTTCACATCCGCCCACTCCTCACCACCCTTAGTCTCCCCCCACCCTTTCACAATCTCCTTCTCCTTCTCCTTCTTTCTCTCCCTACCACCCATCTTACTATTCCCCTTCCCCTTCTTACACGCCTCCCGAATATGCATCTGCACCCACTTCTCCGTCAACCCTCTGGCCACAACCTCCGTTTCCAGCGACTCACTCCCACTCTGTCTCCTCTCCCCCTTTCCCTTCTCCTTGCCCTCCCCATCTCTCTTCCTCTCCCTCCTCGCCTCCGTCCTCGTATACCCCTTCTCCGCCAACTTACTCTGCAACCTAAGCATTTTATCAATCAACTCCTCCTGCGGCAGATCCTTGAGTTTATCCTTTGCCTTTGCGAGGTTTGAGGCGGGCGTTGGGACCGTAAGCGCGCCGTGGGACGGTATCATGGCATCGCCAAAGAGGGATTGCAGAATAGAGCGGGATCGATATTTGAAACGGAATACTGCGTACTGTTGTTATTTCTTGTTAGTATCTCCCTTCTGTAACAGGGGACTTGAAGGGAGTGAAGGGTGGTGAGGAAGACTAGAGAAGTAGGATCAGGGTGGGAGACATACGGGTTTATCCAAACGATCCAAATATTCCGGACGACCGATGACATGGCCATATTGCATGCCCTTTCCGGCTTGTACTTGGTGCTCTATTCCTTTTTCGCTTGCGGCTTCTTTGCTGATTGTGAGGAGGGGTTCTTTGGGGGCGATGAATAGGCCGCTGTGTTCGGAGATATTGGGGAGTTTGTTTTCTGAAGTGGGTTGTGGTGGGAATTGCCAGTGTGGTTTTGGGCCCGCGGCGTCGGAGGCGGATCGAAATTTTCTGTATTTGGAGAGGGACTTGTTGCTGTGACGTTTGGATGTTGAGGCGGCTTTGGTGGGCTTGAGTTCTGCTGGAAAGGTGGTGGGCTCAGGTGGTGGGTCTTGGTTGATTGTGTCTAGGTGACCCCAGGAGAACTTCTTGCGATGAGTCGGTGGAGGAGTGGATTTTTCGTCGGCTTCCCATCCAAGTTTCTTAGTGTTCCATCCAGTTGCGCTCCTAGCTTTGCGCTTTTGCTGCTCAGAGGAAGGTTTTGCTCCCCATGTGTCGCTATCTGTACCCCATCCACCAACCCCAATATCCTTCTTATTATCTACAGTACTCCACGAAGTTTCTCCGGTATTCTTCCAACTATTGGCAGATTTCCCATCAATATTAGTTTTGTCCCAACCGCCAACACTGACATCCTCCCAGCCGTTTTCCTTTTCGGGCACAGGTTCCCAGAAACTGTCCTCCTTAAACTTCTTTGGATCATCACACCACGACGAAGATGATCTATGCTGAGCGTCGAGTGGTTTAAAATTGCCTTTGCGGGAGGCAAAATCTGGTATAGTTGGTGCGTATGGTGCAGGCAGGGGAGATCTAGTGACGAAGTTCGTGTTTGGAGGCACGCCGCGAGATTGACTTGCATGCACCGTGGCAGGACTGTTCATTACGATTGGCGTGATCCTAGTATGATTCGAAGGAGCTGATTTGGCTTTGAGTACTGTTTGCCATTCCTTAATAGCAGACTGACATCTTGGTGAATCTCTGTGGGCAGATTTAGACCGGTGCGATCGTCTCTTAGATCGGCTTCGTGCAGTCTTCACTTGGCTTTGAGAGTGTGATGGCTGTATTGTATCGTCCGAACTTTCCTCTGCGGCGGAAGAGGACGTAGTATCGTTCTGCATCCAGCCATCTTTGTCGTCAGAAGAGGAAGAAGGTATATCCTCATCTGGCTTAAAGCGACGTGAGCGCGACTTCGAACGAAGCCTAACGGCGAAACCATCCTTGGACCGTCGTTGATCTCGTATGTGGACCGTGACTGGAGGCACAGCCCAGGAGTCATGGCGGTGCCTGCCGTGGGTCGAATGTGACCCCCCCTTTCTATCATCATCTTTCCATTCTTGCGTCTTCTTCGCATCCCATGTTTCGTCTGTATCCCATGAATCTGTCGGTGTTTCCTTATTGGTACTCCATCCGTCAGTACTTGATGCCGACTTCCACGCTGTGCTAGCATCGTTCCATGCGATTCGAGTATTTGCTCTACTATGAGCCGGTCGTTGCGTCCAGCCTCCTTGTGACTGACACCATGCGGTGCCACGCCCTCCTCCAGGCTGACCTGAACCGACCACATTGTCTTCCTGGGCAGAAACACCACATGGAGGCGAGGGCCATGCGCCCGGAGGCTGACTTGCAGGCTTTATGTTGTTATTTCGCTGGCTCTGTGCGGTATTTGCTTGTCCTGAAGTCATATTCTGTTGCGATTCTGCTACACCTTTCTTGACAGCCTGTGTTACGATATGGTCGAGCCAGTTTGGGTCAACGCTGGGAGCATTAAGTACGGTAGCCCTGGGGTCGGTGTGATAAAAAGGTTCCCCCACGGGTGGAAGAGGACCACTCCCATACTGTACACCAAATGGAGGCACAACACTTGATCGACGTGCTTGAGAACCAAGGGGTTCAGAATGTCTTGATTGAGCATAGAGACCTCCATGAGAGTGATGTATAGATGGGTCGACCGAGTAAGTGCTACGGTGGCTATGGGCCGGTACACGACTGTTGACCGTCTCAGCGTATGGCGATTGATACACGCCTAGCGGCGGTGGCGGACCGAAACTATTTCCTCGACCACTGGAAAATGGCAGACGGTCGTCACAGATGGAGGCACTCGAACGTTCGTGAGATTGGCCGTCAATCCCGAATACGTAATCCGGGACATCGTTTGCACCATCCATATTCATCTGTGACGCTGTCTTAGCATCACGCAAACCCGCACACCTCAGCACCACGACCTCGATGCATCCGATGTTAGCGAGTAAATCTGGCGAGCATGCAGGGGTTGCTTTGTCTGCAGATACTGAAGTTTGTTAGCGGAGTCGCCCGTTTTTGGTAGAACGCAGACCAGTGTTGAGTTTCTCGAATTTCCACTCGCGTGCGATCATCGAGCCGTCCTTTTGTTTCTCTTCCTTCTGGCGAACCCTGAAGTCTACTAAAGAGCGACTGCCGGAAGTTTTGCGCAGCTTGAGATCCTGCCTGTTGCGGTTGCATTGATATACACCATCGATGAACACTGCATAAGTCAGTCGCAGTTCACTTGTAATCTGATTCGATACCAGGGTATGAGTACATACCGTACATGGCAATCCCAGGTGCAATGAACTTGTTCGAAGTGAGGTGCACCGAAAAGGACTGTGATATGCTGGGTACCGGCACGAAAGTCTCCACGAAGCCATCTCCATAAGTGGTTCCAAATTCCTGCAGGGTCTGTTGACTGTTCGAAAGTTCGATTGAGCAATTGAGATCCTTGAGCGACGGCATTGTGACAACATAGGCTGCCTATAATGAAGTCAAGAAGCAGTGCCAGTGTTGGCGAGTACCGAGCTGAAAGCCGTGTTGTCGCGCTGACTGCAGCGGAAGGGAAAGCGGTAAGTGGCGGGATGGTGAAGGTGGTGATGATGTGAAGCTTGGAGTGCGCGGTAGATTTGCTCAAACACCCTGTCTGAAAGCCCTGCATAGTTCCATGTCGCAGTGCACGTTGGACTTGTTGTGTACAGAGTCCAAGTGAAGGCGACCACCATATATGTCATCTCCGTGCGAGGTCGGCGGCCCATCACGCGAACGTACCTGGTACCTTCACATAGTTCGAGTTCATGACAAACCACTTAGTACTGATGAGCCACTCTTCCACCAATTTAAACAGCGCCGCTGTGCTGCGGATAGGAAATAGTTCCGGTTTGCTTTCTACGTTGCAAACATGACAAACGCGAAAGAGCGACTTGCGATCACGATACCATAATGATGAAATATGCTGAAAAAGTACATGGATATGCAATTCAGGCTATCAATATAAATTTGTGTTAGCATTGGCGAGAAGAGCAAGACAAGGTGTGGGAGGAGTACTACAGCGACTGCCCTGACGACACACCATGAGGCGCTAGCGGCATCCGTCCTACTTAGGTACAGGAGCTGCCTATCACAGGTAGTATTTTGTCACGAAATTTTTATAACCTTGAATAATGCAAAGCCTTGATTCTTGAAACGAATGTGACTACACTAGGGGTATCTTGCATCCTTCCGACTCCATGATGACTTTACAAATGAAACAGGTATATAATCGCTAGCCGTGTAGCATGAGGAAACGCGTCCACACCTCGTATCCAAAACCTCCAGATGTGAACAAGCGATCCAGAGGCTGTACGCGGCCGAGTAAGTCTACGAATCGAGCTTCATGGTCCCACAAAGTGAACATGTCCACCACTGATTTTCCATGAACGTTCCACATTCTAGGCAGTTCCAACCGATCCTGCCTCTCGCCGGCTCAAAGGGTGTAGCACCTTGACCTCTCAGACCTGATTGTGGGGGTGGTTTCGGTAGGCTGGGTGCGGCGTGCGATGGACCAAAGCGCTTGTGCCGTGGGATGGGTTGTGGAGGTTGCTCCAGGCCACAAGCTCCGCAGGTCAGGTAGTCGAGCGGGTTGTGTAGTGTACACTGCGGGCACGCCCACTTATCAGGATCGACCAGAACAGTGCTGACTTCTGAAGAGGATAATGGCGGTGTTGGTGGGAGCTCTTTGTTCCGTAGATGTTCCTCGTCTGCGGAGATCAGGCGTGATGGGGCTCTTACAGCACTTGTATTCAACGATGAGGAGGTCCTGGCTGGATTCATGACGAGCCGCGAGATGGGTCGACCATTTGAGTTCATCGGGGGATCTTGAAAAGGGTAAGGCTGAGGAGATGATCGATTGAAGGGAGTATTCTGACCCTGTGGCCAAGCGGGACCCTGTGATGCTGGCGAAGAAGTACGAGAGGGGGGATTACTGTCGAACTGTAGTCCGTTCTCGGGATCCCAGCTGAGGCCGCCCTTGCCAGTGGGTGCGCCCAATCTTTGCATCTCTTCTTCGTACATGAGATCTTGGAGTGCGCGGGCGATTGCTGGATCATTGGAATCGTCCTCCTCAGCTCTGGTCCGGAACCCATCCTGCTCTTGTTGATTGACCAGGCGTCCTGCTTCAGAGGATCCACTGGCGCATCCTTCAGTGATACTATTCCTCCTCGATGCAGCATCTGCTATAACCTTACGCATGTCCACACCACGGACAGCAGGCACACCACCCCCTAGGCGATGTCCACCTGTGTTTAGATTAGTGGTAGCTTTGCGCCTCTCGGCAGCACTTCGAGCTTGGCGTCGCATCTCTTCAAGTGGTATGCGCTTGCCCCCAAGTTTGTGACCCTGCGTTAGGAAGCCCTCACCAGTGTAGCCTTTCATTAACAGTGACTGGTGTTCGTCACGGAGTTCATTCCAGAGGTTGTTGAAATCCGCATTGTGGGGGCCGAACACAATGTGCGATAGCTCATGGAGCAAGGTGTCGGTGACCTGCTCCATCGATAGGAACTGTCTGGAGTCATGATGGTATCTTAAACGAATCAGAATTCTTTCAGTGCGATTGATATTGAGACCTGGAGCTTGCTCAGTCACCTATCTCCAGATCGTTATGAGAGAATTACCCAAAAGTTGCGGTTCGTCAGGCAGGAACTCAGCGAGAGTCCCAACTTTCCAGCCTCGTTTTCTCATCATTGGCTTCACCATCGATGCCGCCTTACGAAGCATGTGTAAGGCCTCTCCATCTCTTGGGAGATGCTTCAAATGCTCGTAGGCATCAAAATGTGCATCGATCTCCCTCATGCCTTCCGTAATGGTAATCCAGCCGCTTTGTATAGCGTCGGTTCTGTCCAGAATGCGTGTTGTTGCAGGGTGGGGCAACGTGTCAGGTATTGCGTTCAAATAGACAGAAAGAGGTAGCAAAATTCAGAACCTGAGACTATAAACGCTGAGAAAGCCGAGGAATTCGAGAGGAGTGATCTAGCGGCATACGAAAGTGAGAGGCGAGTAACAGGCGCTGCCACGTAAGCTATTGGTGCGCGTCCTTGCCAAGGGTTGGTGATGGAGGCGTAAGAATCCAGAAATCCATCTATGCTCTTCTGGAACGTTATCATCGACTCAGGGAGGGCTGTAGAAAGTCATCGATGAGGCGTAGAGTAATTTTTTCCGAACGCACCAAGCGCACCATATACATGATCTCAGGAAAGCGCTTCCTGCAGATGTTGGTGGAAGCCCTGCGCGCTGAGGTGGATGCTCACGTGCGGACGCGTGCGGCGGGCTGATCGCGAGTGGAGCAGCCTTGACGTATGCGATTCGGGCCTTGCCAGTGGCCATGCAAAGCCCGGGACCCTTCAGCGTTCGCCATCATTGAGCCTACCTTCACAGCCAGACAGTATGACAAGCAACGATCAGCAGTTTCTCGACGTAGTGAGTTCATTAGTCGATCTCGTGTTGCATGACTGTATTATTAACAGTTCGGCCAGCTAGCAGGGTACACACAAGACATCCGCAGCTTCACCGGCTCAGTATTCGATGCAACCGATGCGCACTTCGCCTCCGTCGCCGGCTATGTAAGAAGCCACCTACCAGAGAACTGGCGACCACAGTATTCGCGGCCACCTCCTCCACCACCGCCTCCACATACCTTGACGAACGCATACATACAGCGCCTTCAAGACTGGGTGCTGCAACATCGCGCGGTTACTGCGGCCGTTGTTGCGTTTGTGGGTACAGGAGGGTTTCTGCTATGGAGAGAAAAGAAAAAGTACAACAGGAAGCGCAGGGCGCGAAAAGCCAGCAATGGAGCCAGAATGGAGGTGGTTGTAATTTCTGGACCACCGAACTCACCTATCGTGCGATCGTTGTCCTTTGACCTGGAGAGGCGGGGGTTCATCGTATACATTGTCTGCTCGAATATGGACGAAGAACAGCAAGTGCTGAGCGAATCGAGAGCCGATGTGAGACCACTGCACTTGGACATTGTAGACACCATGGGCACACAGGAAGCTGTTGATCGATTCAGCAACATGCTCACAAGGCCGCATATCGCCTTCTCCGGGGCCAGCCCTCATACGCTTAATCTGAGTGGAGTTATACTTGTCCCCGACCTGATCTATCCCACAGGGCCGGTCGAGACTATATCTCCAGAGTTCTGGTCGGATGCTCTAAACGCAAAAGTGCTGAATACCATCGCGGTCACGCAAGCACTGCTGCCAACGGTATGCTTGTTCAAATCACGCCTCATGATGCTAACGCCAAGCATCATCGCATCGTTGCGGCCACCGTTCCACGGTGTTGAAACGACCATCGTCAGTGCGCTCGAAGGCTTCCTCGCCTCGCTGCGAGCGGAGCTTGGGACACTCGGCATCGACGTCGTCCAGTTTCATCTTGGGACCTTCGACCTCAGCAATGTGGGCCCCAAGCATCAACTGCAGCGGGCGCCGGGTAGTCCCCATGCTTGGCCAGCAACAACCAGAGCCATGTATGGTGACAACTTTGTAGCTCAAACCAAAGTGGCGAAGAGTCATGGTCTGCTCAACAATACCGGCAGCCCATTGCGGGAATTGCACAATGCTGTTTTTGATGCACTTACACAGAAACGGCCACGAAAGGTATGGCGGGTAGGTCGTGGTAGTGTCACGTACGATGTCGTGGGCAATTGGGTACCGTCTGGTCTTATTGGGTGGATGATGGGATTGAAGCGTGTTTCACTTGACATGACTTCTGCACCGAAGCTGGAAGACAGCGTGCAGTCGTGGGAAAGGATTGAAGCTATTGCTTAATTACATACAGGAGTTATAGTAGTCCTCATAATGCACCATCGCGCGCCAGAGGTGACCGAAACCGCCTTTGGTATATTCTACAAGAAACCAAGATGTCGCTGTGCGAGTGTTTAATTGATCAATACTGTCTGAATACTCGCTTGACCAAAACGACCGCATCGGTCACCATTACAAGTCAGCTAGGCAAGATCAAGTTGCAGATCAGAACCCTTGAGCAGCGGCTCGATAGACGCACAACATGATTGAAGAATCTGGTAAGGGAAATGGACGAGTTCGCTCACAATGCCAAGAGTGTAATTGACTACGGTGGGGATATCTTCGGACAGGAAGACGCCGTGAGATGCTCGTGTGGAATGCGACATGACTCTAGGTGGGCAGCATTAATTCACTGCAACAGGTCACTCTGTTGTCTGAAACATACGGCTCTTGGAAACGTGCTGATTATCATTGTCAATAAGACAGTCTGTACTTGCATGGTACTGTGACTCCAAGGAGAAGGCAAGCCCACGTTCGTCATGCGGCATTGCACACGCGAAGGGCAATGGCGCAACCACCGGCGACATCATCGCGGTTGTTTGGACAGGAGGTCAACGTCGCAGGTGCAATTTGGGACGCGATTCAAACAGGGTCTTATACCAGAGGTATTAAGACGCGTTTCCAGACTGCTAGTTGCGTTCACCTGGATACGCTGGGGGCCCGTTCAACTAACATGTCGACAGAACAGGAATGGTCACATACGAGCACAACACGGAGGCTGTCTACTTGGCAATGGACTACTCCCACGTGCCGAAGGTTACCATAGGTACGCTATTGAATGTGTGTGTGGTGCGGAGCCGAGCGATAGGCAGGCGTTGCCGGTGCCACAGACTACAGTACAGCAAGGCCCGATGCAGGCGACTTTCAGCGTCAAGACTCGTATCGAGCCGAGTTTTTCAGCTGACGATGCTGGTGATGGGCGAACAGTGGTTCGCAGGGAGTCGCAAGCAGTTTGATTGAGTCTCTGCAGCGACCCGCTTCGCTCCACAGCCTGGGCAGTCGTCAAATGAGGTGATGCGCAGCGCGAGTGCCACTACACGGGCTTACTGGTTTGGGACGTGGACCGAAATGGGCCATCTCGAGACTCCATGGATGATGCAACGAGCCCTGGCGGAGGGAGGCCTCTGGGCAGCCACGGCCGTGCTGCACACGTCTGCTGTTCAACCATAGCAACCACGGCCGTGATGAGATGACGTGGGACCGTCGGCGAGGCGAGCTGGGCCGCGCAGGATCCCGAGGCGTGAGAATCGAGATGAGGCAGGATCGCCGCCCCCGCGTATTGCTGCTATAAATCGCAATGGTGGCGTTGTGTCACGAGACCCACTGCGGGTTGCGTGCATGCAGGGCCTCGCCGCGTAGCGTGCCTCATTGGCCTATTCTTAACGCAGCCCGTTTGATGGCCCTGTCCTGTGCCAAGTCTGCTTCAGGAGGTACCTTTGGGCACCTCCACGCCACGGCCAGACGATCCTTCACTCTCCAACTTCGTCGTCAGTTGAGTGTGTGTGCGTGTGTGTGTGTGCGCCTGCAACCACCCCTCTGCAAACCCTCGGCGCTTGCTGCCGTATCCGCTCCTTCGCTGCCGCTCTCTCCCCTTTCCGCTCGACAACACACAACCGCTTGCGCCCACACACCACACAGCCCCCAGTCCACCGCCAGCGCAGTGCTTCATACTTCGCCCGCCCACATTCTTCCGCGCCTTTCGCCCAACGCCCACTCGTCCCACTGCTGCGCGCATGACGACCCAGCGAGAGCAATCCACAAGCGACGAGTGCATGTCCACGAGATTCCGTTGCTAGACACCATCGCTATACTCGACACCATCATGTCCAACCACCTAAATCGCCCTGGCGGCCTCGATGCGCGCTCGCAGTCCCACGAAGCCCCCAGCAAGCCCACCTATCTCAACTTGGGTAACATCGCAAGCGCCAACGTAAGCAGCCTCTCTCTCGCCGACCTCCCCAGCCCCCGCGCCGGCGAGGTGCCGCCTGCACTCTCCCCACTCGACGCCCTCGCACTCCAAGGACGACTCCTTGCGAAGCGCTTCGAACAGCAGGACAAAGCCGGTCGTCGCCTCAGTCGGCTGGCACCGCTCACCATCCAGAACGAGTTTGGAAACCGCATGAACTACTTCTCCTCGCTTTCCTCATCCACCACCAACTCGCCTGACGAGGATCTGGGCAGCATCAGCCAGCCACGCCCTGAGCCCTCACCGCGCCAGGAGGGATCAGAGAAGCACCGCTCGTTCTATCCCCAGTTCGGCGGCGATGACTCGCAGCACGCTTCGTCACTCCCTGCGCGGAATCCCATGGCCCCGATCGCTGAGGCCAGTCCTGCAACAACGCCCGCACAGAGCGGCTACTTCGATCTCCCGAGATCGCATTCCCCAGACTCTGGAGACTTCCACATGGGTTTGCGCGAAGCAACACCCGTCAGCCCCACGGTACCTGCCCCGACATCGAAGCAGTTTCTTAGCCCCCAGAGAAAGCGTTCTACCGATTCTCAACCTCGGTCGCAGCCACGATCGAATCTCCTTCCCCCACGATCCTCGAGCTCATTGCACTCTCAGCGATCCCCAAGACTATCACCCAGTATTCGTTCAGTTCGCGAGGACAGCTCTGATGAGGTAGAGGACATTTCGCTCAGCGGCTCCTACGACTCCATTCAGCAGAATCGCAACCTCACCCCGAGTTCTAGCTTGTCCAGAGCGCAGTCGCCATTCAGTCCCACCACAGGCTCGATCATGCCCCGATCACCATCTGTATCCTCCAACTACTCTGCCAACGGATCCCAGCTTCGTCGCCCATCCTACAACTTCTCCAGACCAATTAGTAGGCAGAGCACAAGGCCATCTATTGACACGAGACCTTCAATGGATGCTCCACAACGCCAGCACTCTGAAGAGAGTGTATACATGAGACCGTCTTTCGACAGCCAAACCATGCCTCAGGATCAGAACGAAAGCCCCATCACAAACTACTCGAATGACACAGTACATACTCCGGTGAGTATGGCGAGTGAGGACTTCCGTCGATCCGGCGATTTTGCGAACAACCCCGCGCCTACGTATACCTACACCAAGTTTAACCTGCCACGCGGTAGGAAGGTGGATCGACGGTCGGTGGGTATCGAGGATTTCTTCAAGAGAGAGATTACCTGGGACGACCAATCGCAAAACCAAGGACGACCTCCTTCCCCAGATTCGCCGCCTCGTAAGGTTGGCCAACAGCAAATGCAGCACCAAAGATCACCTACTCGAGACGCATCGATCGATCGTGGTGCGCCCTCTCTCGTATCCAGCAACAGTACCATACGAGGTCCCTCGAGCGGTGCGGAGATCACTGCACAGCAGCATTGCGACATGGGGATTGAGCTTCACGAGAAGGGCGAACTTCTGAAGTCGACTTATCATCTCCGTCTAGCTGCGCGTGCCGGTCTCCCGGAAGCCATGTTCTGGTATGGTCTTGCTTGTCGGCATGGCTGGGGCATGCGCGAGAACAAGGCAGAGGCGTTGCAGTGGCTTCGTCGTGCTGTGGACTCGGGCCAGCTTGAGGTTGCTGATGACGAGGATCAATCGAAGCATGGCCAACCGACCGACACCATAAAGAAGAAGCAGCATCAGGCACAATATGCTGTGGCTATCTATGAGCTTGGCAAGTGCTATGGCAATGGCTGGGGTGCGCCCACAGACAAGCCCCTTGCGTTGCGATGTTACGAGATCGCCGGCAACTGGGGCGACGCTGATGCTCTTGTCGAGGCTGGCTACTGCTACGCAGAGGGTGTTGGCTGCAAGAAGGACATGAAGAAAGCAGCGAAATTCTACCGAGCAGCTGAGGCCAAGGGAGTCAGCATGGTCGGCAACAGCTGGATTTACAAGGACAAGTACATGGAAGACAGCACCCCTGCAGACGCACAATCTGTTCGCTCAGGCTGTTCTACAAAGAAGGATACGTCCGAAAGGAAAGCTCGCGATAAGAGTCGAACCCGTACCATCTTCAGCCGCAAGAAGAGCGCAACCGTCACCTTGAACCCTTGATATCCATTTCCTTTGCATGTGCCCACGACCTGTCTTTTCGCGTTTTGCGCCGGCGTTTGCGGTTGGTCGTCTGGTCTTGCATATACCTTGAAAGATCTGGCTTGTCATCGGAAGCGCCACCACACTTGTTTTTTTCTCGTTCCTTTTACCGCGTTATATTACGTTGTATTCCGTTGTTTACCTTTACGATATCCTGCCTGGCGCATGGCTTTGGCACCCATCCCCTTCTCGTGTCTCAAAAACTAGGGGCACAAATATATCCCCCGACTGTTCTAAACGAACATGTTACCCCAAAGATCTTCTGGTTCAAAAAACCCACCTTTTTTCCCTTTGTCACAAAGTTCCTCCTCTGTTCGATAGGCATGACGCCGGATGCCTTTGCTTTTTGTTTCATATAATGTAATGCCAGTCCTGGTGTACTGGCTGGAGAACAGAGTGTGCGTGTGGGGGGAAAATATTCGAGGCAAGTGGCGCGACTACTGTATATTCGTTGGATTGTCCCTGCCACGAGCAAAAGTGCTCTCTGGATGAAGACGCGTGTAAGCAGCAGAAACCAGATTTAAACCTCTAGCGGAAATAGAAGAAAGATTTGCAGATGCAGTACTCATCCCTCCCTCTCTTACATCATCTACTGTAGTCCAGGCACGGTTGAGATCGCTTGGCTGCCGAGAAACTAATGCAATCTGCTTACTTCCAAAGTCCGCCACATGTAACAATAACGTCAAGTTCACTTTTCACTCCACAGCTTCAGAATCCGCACAGATGTTACCGCGCTCAAGTTTCAACTTGCGGTAAGGGGGACCGGCGAGGAAGGGAATGATTTCCCGAAATGCATTACCTGATTTCGTGGATAATCATCAGGCTTGCAGGCGACGATGTTGTAAATGACCGGTTTACGTTTCCCAGTAAGTGTGATCAAATCTATTCAATGTTGAGCCCGTGTTCCTATGAGAATTGTCCAGACGCGCTTGCAGACTATGCACATTGAGGAGAGCCCATGGGACTACAGATGCGAGGCGGGGTGGGCGATAAATGCACGTTACGTTTGTATAGCTGCAGACTCTAGTGAGAGGTTGGAAGATGTTATGTGGACGACTTGAAGAATGACAGTAGGTGTCGAAGTTTGTGTGAGGGAGAGGGGTTGGGTTGTGCAACATAACATCACCTCAACCCCTAATGCAATACAGGCATGATCATTTTCTCCGCTCTGAACAGACCCAGTCACTATACGCGTCCTTCCTCCGATAAGATAGCAGATTGACCTCTTGGCTGAATGATGACGCCGTTGAAAACACTTGCAGTGAAGGCGGAGAGGTTATAAGAGGCGAGAGAACCGACCTACAATAATACTTCACTCTGAACCACTGCTCCTCGATACACACCACATCTCAACCATGACTTCTCTCATGCGTGCAGTCAGTCGCGCAACTAGGCAAGTCCTATAACGTTTCCATCATCGACCTTCCCATCCCAACCATCCTCAACGCAACAGACGCCATTCTGCGGATCAACGCATCCGCAATCTGTGGAAGCGATTTACACACATTTATCGTGTCGCATCAGGATCGCCCAAACAGCCTCTAATTTACTGTCACGAAGCGATTGGCTGCGTGACCGAAGTTGGCGATGCAGTGCGGTTCCTAAGCGTCGGAGACTTCGTCGTCGTTCCTGATAAACCTTGACAACGGGCACTGGACTCAAGAAGCTGGCACTGATACGGCTCCTATGGGCTTTGGTGGTGTTCAGAGGGAGGGAGGTTCGCTACCTGGGGTGCAGAGTAAGTTGTTCATCCCAACAAATTTTGTTGCCTGTTCTTGTAACTTATCAGTCCGGTTCGGCACAGCTGAATATGCGAGACGATAACTCCTTGATACCAGTTCCTATCAGTACGAGCACCGCCGAAACCACACTGATTGAATGCCTCCTCGTCTCTGACATCTTCTCCACTGCATGGTCTAGTGTCACATTCTCTGGCTTCAAAGCCGGAGACTCGGTTGCTGTGTTCGGCGCCGGACCAGTCAGTTTACTAGCAGCCTATTCTGCCATTCTCCGGGGCGTCTCGCGCGTCTACAGTGTTGATCAGGTACAGGAGCGTCTCGATCTCACTGCCTCGATTGGAGCATTTCCCATCAACTTCAACGCCTCAGATCCAGTCAAACAGGTTCTAGCAAGGGAGCTAGGAGGTATGGAGAAGCCTCGAGGTTATTGGATACGAAGCTGTTAACGCGACCGGTGACCGTGATGCAGCCATCACTCTTCGGAACATGGTCAGCATGACAGCTCGCCAAGGTGGCATTCGAATCGTGGGTATTTTCAATGCGACACTGAAGGACTTTGATATTGGTTCTACTTTTGAAAAAGCGCTTTCTGTGAGCGCGGGCATTGTTTTACGGCTGCGGGTTGCTGGGGAGTTGGTGCCGTTGATTGCGTCTGGGCAGGCACACCCGAGTTTCATTGTTAGTAGCGTCACTGGTATTGAAGAAGCGCCTGAGTATTATGCCCGGTTTAGCCAGCATCGGGAAACGAAGGTTCTTATTCGGTTTCAGGGATACACATGCCTCGGCGGGATGTTATTCATGAAGGACTACATAGGTTTCAATCAACCAAGGATAACATAGATGGCCCTCTATCTTGCGAAATATTTGAGGCCCATGTCCGCAAGGAGGATGATTTGGACAGTCGTACACGTTCGTGCTGACTAGCCTGTTAGTCTCAAGCTGTTATCTCCGCGCGTGTGTCATTGTACACCAAACGAATTACGCGTAGTAGTTTTTTTTGGGCTAGATTATAGGTTCTCCCGCAAGGGAAAGTCTGTCAGCAAGTTACATTAGATCCGAAGCGAAAACGCCACACAATAGCCATGACATCGTACGATGTTAAGAATTACAAACGAACAAAGCTACATATTCATATAAAAACTTGATACATAGAAACTGTTTTGCCTTTAACCTGTGTTCACTATTAGTTCTCAAATCTTACCATCGCGAATATCTCCACGGTACTCCATCATCATGAGCGGCTCATCCCTAGCACACCCCTTCGACTGCACAATAGACATTGACACCTCGCATCTCGCTGGAAAAACCGCCATCGTAACAGGAGGTACGCTAAATTCTCCCAAAACTACATAAAAAATAGACAAACTAATTGACGATCACAACGTAGGAGCCAGCGGTCTAGGAGAAGCCTATGTCCGCGCCCTTGTAAAAGCTGGGTCCGCAATCTTCTCCTCCACATCCCAGCACCCTAAGATCCCTAGTCTAATAAAAATCATGATAGTCTCACAGTTTGCATTGGCGACCTGGACATTAAAGCTGGGGAGAAACTGGCGGCGGAATTACAGCAGTATGTTTCAAGTCACTGAGCTCAAGGTACATGTGGTGCTATCGATTAATCACTGGACTAACTGTGGAAAGATGTCACTTCTTCCCCTGCGATGTAACGAATTGGGAGGACCAAGTCTCTCTCTTCAGTAATGCGGTTATTTGCTCGCCAACGGAGAAGATTGATTTCGTAATTGCGAATGCTGGGATTATTGGGCCTGATGATGTGTTTACTTTTGATGGTATGTCTTTTCCCTTTACCTTAGCACCCCGATCCCTACACCTCTCCCCCAAAATTTACTACTCCCATCCTACCACCCACAAACGCAAACACTCTGGATCAAGTGCTCACACTCCTCGCCACAGGCTCAGACCAGCCCCCCAAAAAACCAGACCTCAGCATCATAGACGTAAACATCACAGCAACCCTCTACACGACCAAACTCGCCTTCCACCACTTCATCCTCCAAAACGGCACACACCCAAGTAGCTCCTCCCACCGACAACAGACAGACACATGCCTCATCCTCATCGGCTCCGGCGCCGCATTCCTCGACTGCCCCCGCGCACCCCAATACGCAGCTAGTAAATGGGCCGCACGGGGAATCATGCATTCACTACGCCGCACAGCATTCTACTACGGCAGCAGAGTCAACGTTATTTCGCCATGGTACGTGCGCACCAACATCCTCCCCGACGAGGTATTCGACGGCGTGGAGAGGGCGGGCGTGCAGTTTGCAAAGAAAGAAGACGCGGGGGGTTGCTTGGTGAGGGTTTTGGCGGATAGGGGGGTTAATGGGCGGATGGTTTTTGTGGGGCCGAGGAAGTGGGCTGATAGGGGGTTTGTGGATTTGGGTGTTGATGAGGAGTTTGAGGAGGGGTTGTTGGGGGAGATTCAGAGGGAGCAGGTTTGGTTTCAACCGGTGGAGGGGGGGCTTTTTTCGGACAAGGTGGTTTCGGACAGGGTGGATGCGTAGGTGGGTGTTTGGGAGTTATGGGGGGTTGTAGGGATTTTCAAGGGTTGATTTTGATGGGGTTGTGCAGATGGCCATGGCTCGTGGCTTTGTTGGAAGTGGTAGCTTCAGTAGATTGATAACACAAGTCTAGTAGGGTTACATGCGTTGTGGAGTTTTAGTTGCTCAAAGCCAAGTTACCATTCTTTGTTTTGTGTCAGGGTTCGTCTCTTGACGAAGGGACGGACGCTAGTACCTAACCCTCTTTCTGTTATTCGTTGCGAGGGTTCATCATGCCACTACCTCTGGAGATGATTGTGGTGAACATTTTCTTCGTTTCGGCGGTAGTCGTTCAGACAAGTTCAGAAATGAATACACGATCCACTGAGCATCACTCAAGCCCCAGGAACAAGGCATGTTGAAGTTGAATCTGGTATAATAATCTATACCCTCATAATACATCACATTCCGACATGTCCACATTATCTCCATCACTATCGGCTACCTAAGCCTGCTCGTTGACGGAATGCGAACCACCAGTGCGACCACCATGCACAACACTGCTATTCCTCATCGCTGGATCCTTATCCACATCCGGATCCAGCGAATTCAGCGCATCCTCTTGATCATTCAAATGATGGAACAAAACCCAGATCAATCCACCAGCAATAAACGAAGCAACGGCCAGCCCAGCAAACATGTACATAATCGCTGGATCATAAAGAAGCGGGTTCAATGCTTCAGAGATGGCAGATCCAAAGGCGTTGGTGAGAAGGAACATGGATTGGACGAAAGACTTCATGCTCGGTGGTGCCTTGGTGTATGCGTATTCTAGACCAGTGACCGAGGCGAAGATCTCGGAGATACCGATGAGCATGTACGCACCGGTTTGCGTGGCAATGTGGATGTTGTTGCCCTGTTTGACGCCGCCGATTTTGGAGGCGTCGCAAAGGGGCTCGCCGTAGCAGGGTCCGGCTTGGTAGATGTAGTACTGGATAACGGAGGCGTAGATCATGGCGCATGCGCCAATCCAGAAGCCTGCTACGATCCTGTTGATGGGCGGGAACGGAATCTTGTACTTGCGGAGAGTAGGCATGAGGACCTGGTCCACGAGCGGGAGGAAGACAATGATGGAGATGGCGTCGAAGTTTTGCATTAGATCGTTGGGAATACCGTGGCCAGCCATTTGACCGGCTTGAGTAACAAAGTTGTTGGAGAAGTTGCCGTAGACGACCCAGTAGACAGGGTAGAATGCGAAGACCTGGCATGCAATAAGGGCACGCTTGACTTCGTCGACAAAGTGGTCGTTCCAGCGAAGGTTGGAGTCGCGTCCGAGACCGGCTTGGTAGGACGGCTTGGGGGCATCCATCTTGCGATTTTTGATCATCATCCAAATGACACGGAATGCATCCGTGATGACGGAGCCTTGTGGAGGGCGAACAACGTAGACTTTACGGCCCAGAACGAGGACGAGTGTGCCAACGAAGAAGACGCACAGACACAGCAGGTATGCAGACCAAAAATCGCGATCGCGCTCCAAGTACGGGGTGGCCAGGAGGGACAACGACCCCACGTTGATGCAGAAGTAGAAGATGAAATATATCCTTTGAATGGTGATTGCAGGGTCGATGATGACTCGTTCGTTGGTTTTGTCGTCGTGGCCGATGACCATTTGCCTGCGCTTGTACTGATCGGCGATAAGAGGAGCAACATTAGACTTGATACCACCAGTTCCGAGACCGATGACAATAATAGCTGCGATAAAGCCACCGAGACCAGCGCCGTGATCGAGAGCAACCGGGAGAGATGTAAGAGTGAGGATCAGGAGACCGACCATGTAGACACCACAGAAAATGACGATGGTGTTGTACTTTCCGAGATATTGATCAGCAATGACAGCTGAGAGTCTTGTCAGTACATGTAGTGCTTTTTACTCCCGTAGATCTCTTACCTCCAAGAATTGGTGTCACATAGCACCAAAATTGAAAGAAGGTGCTGAGACCAGTCGCTCCTTGGTGGCCCATACCGAGCGCACCACGACCCAATTCGCCGCTGCGAGGACGGGCAATGTAGTTTTGGAAGATACCACTGGCTCCATAGTATGTGAAACGTTCACAAAGTTCGACAATAGCGACCAAGAAAGCACTTTTGGGAAGCGGTTCCCCAACCTTGCGAAGCGTCTTCAATTCATCGGCTGTCGGCCGAACACCACCAAGACCATCGTCATCATCATGTTGGATGGATGGTTGAGAGCTAGTGACAATGTCGTGAGGCTTCTCATCCAGTCCAACATGGGCTCCTACGTTCGCATCGTTCAAGGAGGCACCGAAGGCATGTGGGTGCTGGTCAGCCTCCGCTTGCGCCTGTTGCAGATGCTTTGCACTATTCAATGTCAACGCTGCATTTCTCTCATCCCAACTTCATCGAACGTACGTGGACTCCTCATATGCGGTAGCCATGACTACTTGAGGCCCCAAAGACCAGGTCTATGGGTAGCAAGATGTGATTGACAAAGAGAGATCCAGGACACCTGAGGTTTCAAGAAGCAGAGTGGAACACAACCCCATTATTTAACCCACCTGGCTTGTCTCCGTGCCTTTTCCACCCTGTACGTTCCGAGCCCCATCTAAACCAACCGGCAGCAGACGTTCGCCTCTGGCATCTTTTTGTGGAGACCAAGCAAGTACAAGCACGCGCCATGACCGATGTAACGTCTTGATAGCTTGAACTCTAACCACAAGGGCACAAACATCCGCTGCAAAGATTGGCCAAGCCTTCCCTTGGCACCTTAGTCGTGCCACTGCCGCTTCGCCGCTGCTCACCCGATTCGCCACGACTTGAGTATATCCTGCACACCACCTGCCGAAATCGGTCATATCATGTGGTGATCTTACATGCGAGTTTCTAGCAAAGTGATCGGTACGGTGAGTTCAAGGGGCTCCAAACTGCCGGGCCTGGTGGTCTCGAAATTGCTGTTGTGGGATACGTCCAATTCACGACATCCTGGTATGTAAGGGGCCGCCTCGCTTACAGCGCAACATGCTGTAAGACTCCTGTAACCGCAGTCAACTCTCTACTCCTCCAAAACAGATATACCATCCGTCGCCGTCAGAGATAAGAAAATCGTGCCATGATCCCACAGGATCGCGCCGCAATCGCATCCTCCTCGTTGATTCATAAGCCCCTAAATAAGTTCCAGCCTCCGTGTTTTGGTGAAAATTTGCGGTGGCCGAATCCACACCGGACGTTACTTAGGAGCACTACCAATACAAAGTATGGAGAATGTATGGATATGGGGACGCCTCGGTAGAATTCGCATCGAGAACGGCGGTTCGGACACTGCCGATGGGGTTCTCATCTCGCCGTGCCTGGGATGGGTGGATAATGCGATGCTTGCCCGTTGTGGAGATAGATCCCCTTTGACAGGGAGTCGAGTCGCGTGCGCTGAATTGATCTAGTCTTCTCGAAGGAAGCTATTTCGGACTGAGTGGTCCGCGGAGTGCGCCTACGATTGACATGCAGTATGATGCCCGAATATAGGTCCACAGTAACGGACAATTGTTAACGCATGCTTGTTGGCCTATGAACAAGAACCTCGAGTACTAGCATGCTTTAATTACGCGAAGGAAGTGATAAATTGGGTTTTTTCGGCCACCAATCCTAGAGACCATAAGTAATGCTCAAAGACACACATTTCCAACTTGGAAAAGTTTCAACATGAGGAACGTCGTGGTTATTCCGCCCCTCAACGCCACTGCCGCCTCATGGCTTACGCCAAGACCAACAGCGCAAGGCGCAAAAGCTTCGATTGACTCTTACCGATCTTGCCCAAACTCATGCACCTATAATGTCATCAGCGCAATTCACTTTCCTCATCAAATATCACATCCATACAGCAACCAAAAACTGTCCCTCATCTGTTGCACCTATCTCAGTTCTCGCCTCACCTTGCAAACCCACGCTCTCGGTTAATTCGAATCGTCTGGAAATCCAACAGCAGTGACAGCCTCTATGCCAGGCTATAATACTTTCAATCTTTACTTCAAAAAACTTGCAGCCATTAGAGTACGTTCTAATTAAATTATAATCGCCTTATCTGTAGTTTGTAAAGGTCCTTAGGATGTTATTCTAGCTCTAAGTTGCGCCTTGCCTAGCTGGCAGATTTCTGGCTATCTCAATTGAGCGAGAGCCCCGGCCATAACTAACGGTAGCAGCCGGGCACTCTGTATACTGTCCCGGGTCATGCTAATGACTAATGTACATGATGATGGAAACGGCAGCTCGAGTCGCTGCGGCTCCACAGATCTCAACCGTGCGGTGCACGCCTGAAGCGTTAGTGTTGGTGACGTTGGGGTCTGGGAGTACGGCACGCTCACGCTATACTGAGTTGTTTGTTGTTGAGAATATACATGAGATCAGCGTGATAAGAATACGAGGAGCCAATTTCTGAGAGTGTGTCGCTTTGTTAGATCATGATGTTGTGAAGGAGGTTCACACGAACAATTCATGCTGCTCCGTCCAGCTACCGGTACTGCACTGCTCTCTTCGTCGTGACGAATCACATGTAAAGCTTCTACAACAAGTAGATGCATTGTATTATTGTTTCATCTACAGTACGACACATAGTCACTTAAAACCACTGCTACGACGTTTCCACCCATATATGGTCAGCCTATTGAGTCTATCTCAAACCCAGAAAATATGTACGCCACTGCGATGACACCAGCGTAAGCAGTAGCAATATCTTACAAACATACACACGGACAAAGGAAAGGTCAAGATAATCATATGGTCAGAATCACGAAGATCCGTTTGTGCCCTTGCAGCCCTTGATACCGGGGTCGCAGCACTGCTTTGCGTTTCCGCAGCTATCAGGACACTCGAGGAGACATGCGTCTGGACCACCCTTCACGCTTGGGTTCTTGCTGCCGCTGCCAACATCCTCGGGGCTGCTTTCGTCTGAGCCGGCGGCCGAGTGGTCGTGGCTGGCGTTCAAGCAGAACTCGGGCTGGATGGTAGACGAGTGAATGCCATACTCGTGGAGGCACTCGCGAATCTGCCTGGCGAGTTCCATGTATCGTGCAGAACCCTCGTCCTTGAAGTCGAAGTCAACCTGAACGTGAAGCGAGGCGATCAGCTTCGTGTCAGAAAGTTGCCAGACATGTAGGTGGTGACAGGAGATGATGCCAGCAAGGTCACTGATATCCTCCTTAATGTCATCAATGGACAGATGCTCAGGGACAGCTTGCAGGAGAATGCGCGATGCAGCCTTGCACAACGGAAGGGCTGAGAGAAGAATGATGACGGTGATGAGAAGAGAGACGGCAGGATCCGCATAGAACCTCCAGGAGAAATCGGTCTTCCAGATGAAGAGAGCAGTAGCAATGACGCCAATGTTACCCAGAGCGTCGCCCATGACGTGAAGAAAGACACCGCGCATGTTGAGATCAGCGTGCGAGTGACCGTGGCCACCGCTAGACTTCGCCTCCTTGGGTTGCTTGTGGTTATGGTCTTTATGATGATCCTTCTTGGTTGGGCCATGGGAATGATCGTGTGAAGCGTGACTTTTAGGCTTGGCCAGCAGAGGAGATTGCTCAGTAGCCTCACCCTCTGCACCGGTGTCGTCATCCTCGTCGTCTGCTTCGTCATGTTCGTGCGCTCGCGAGGATTCAATAATGCTATTTCTGAACGACGAAGGGTGCACGTAGATCTCTTCTAATGTGGAGTAGTTGCGTGACTGTGACCGATTGTGGCGCCTAGCCTTCTTTCCGGAAAGAGACGAACGGCGCCTGCCCGCTTGTGCAGAGTGAGTTGTTTCATTCGACTTGGTGGGTGTTTGTGTGACTGCAGATGGGAACGCAACGCGGTTCTGAGGTAGTACGTCCGCTACATTTCCGCTCTCATCCGCAACTGCATGGTCGTGTGCATCCACGCCGTGCGAATGGGAGTGACCTTCTTCAGCGTGCGAATGCTCGTCGTGTCCGTGGGAATGACCGCCGTGACCGTGGTCGTGGAAGAGAAAGAGACCGATGATGTTGGATGCGAGACCGAAGGAGCCGACGATGAGGACCAGCTTTGGGTGCGAGACCTCCTGAGGTTCGACAAATCGCTGAATAGCTTCGAGGAAGATGGAAAGGCAAAGAGCAACGAGGAAGACGCCGTTGACGAGGGCACCGAGTGTCTCGGCTCGTTGCCACTGGTTGCTGTCAGTATATAATTCATACTATGAAAAGAGCGCCTCTTACACCGTATGTGTATGTCTTGGAATTGTTCTTCTGGTTTGCGACTTTGACAGCCCAGAGTCCTACGAGGAGCGATATGACATCGTTTAGCTGTGCTTACATTAGTGGTGACTTTTCAACGTCAGCCAGACAACATACCATATGGAACGAGTCCGCAACAAGAGCCAGGGAGTGGACTGCATAGCCGACAATAAGTTCTAGGAAGAAGAACGCCGTGTCAATTGCCAGCAATATCATAATCCGCGTCGACTTGGAGAGCCCCATGTTTGCGATTTCGGACCGCAGTCGCACGATTTATTAAATATGAGGAAATGCGCGCCGTGGGCTTCTTGAGGCCTGCTGGCCGTGTCACGTGTGAGTGGGCGACAGTCGCGGGCGGAGGGTGGTGTGTTGTCGACCGAGGGGGCGTTGTGGTGCGCTGAGGAGAAAAGACGTCGGTTTGTCACTATTTGAGAGTTGCGACGCTGCGGATGAGCAAGCGCGTGGCGTCTGCCCCCAATGGCGTCAGGGCCCATGCTCAAGCCTCCAACCTAGCCTAGACCAGCCGCATTCCTCCCCAAACTGTCCCACCCGCTGCGTCCCCACCTACCAAACCGCTTGCTCTGTCTATCTTTCGGGCCTTCACGCAAACTTTACAATTGCTCTGCTTTCAGAGCACCATGTTGGGCCGCTGTACTTTGGTCGCTTCGATAATGTCTACCGTCTACCAGTTCGCAAAGTTGTACCTTTGCGCTGAATCGGACCTTTATAAGAATCTGCTCATCAAGCTTCGCAGTCGCTAAGCACCATAAAAGTGTAAGTATTGGAGCTCCTTTCAAGGCTACACTTCTGGCGTTCGCTTCATCCAGCACGGTTTGCCTGCGCAAACAAACTTGCTAGGTGATGTTTTGCAAGTAGCGCCTTGTTCAACCTCTGCACAATGATAGACGCAGGGGGTATGCGTATCAAACATTTGGAGAACCATGCCTCTCTGTCACTTGTCAGGCTGTCACAAGCCGAAGACGCCGCTATGTTTGGTGTAAAAGCAATAGTAGGAACAGTGAAGTATCTGAGTCGCAGTACAACGTACATGTAGTTTCAGCTACGCACTCACCAACGGCAGAGGCGTTTCATTACTGTCATGACCTTTCCATCCGCGTGTACAGCTTTTTAGTTACAACTATTACAAAGAAAATGAACGATGCAATACTCATGTATCAAGCGACCACTAGGGTCAAGACATCACCACCCCTATATACTCTCCAAGACGTGAAGCATGTCAGCACATAGCCACCGGCTACGAATCCTCACTGAACATCGGCGAACATGCCGTACTTCAAAGATAGTAGTGGATCTGCAATGCATCACATGTCGTAAATCGTATGACGGATTTACCACCGGATACTCAACCCGCAGTGAGCTCTCATTGGTGGTCTTGACAAGATCTACGACGACCCCAGTCAGGAACACCACTTCATTAATATAAATACTGCTTGTAAACCCACAAACCAAGGATGAGAACCCCGGTTTCCCCTCATTACGCTAGGACAGACATGCATGTCTCATCTAAAGTGCTTGTTTCTGAGAGCTACGGGTAATGAGTACTATAGTAGTTCTTGACAGTTGCTTCTTCGAGAAAGCCCATAGGATCATGCCAAATATAAGAACGCGCACAAGTCTTCTACAACTCTCCCAAGCGCCTCGCGGCTGATTCCCGAATCACCATGCGCCCCCTCTTCCCCCTCATCCTAACCGGCCTCGCAACAGCCCTCCCAAACCTCTCCTCTCGCCAATCCACTCCCCTCCCCAGCACTTTCACCTGGACATCGTCTCCGATCCTCGTGACCCCCAAAAAAGACAGCCGCGCCATCTCCGGCCTCAAAGACCCCTCCGTAATCTTCCAAAACAACACCTACCACGTCTTCGCCAGCACCGCTGTAGAATCCGGCTACAGCCTCGTCTACTTCAACTTTACCGATTTCGCCGCCGCAAACAACGCACCGTTCTTCTACCTTGATCAATCGGGCATTGGTACGGGGTACCGCGCAGCGCCAGAGGTGTTTTACTTTGCGCCGCAGAAACTGTGGTATTTGATTTATCAGGATGGGAATGCGGCGTATAGTACCAATAAGGATATAAATAATCCGGCGGGCTGGACGGCGCCAAAGGTATTTTATCCGAATGGTACGCCGACGATTATTCAAGAGGGGTTGACGAGCCCGCAGCCGGGTTATTGGGTTGATATGTGGGTGATTTGCGACGAGTTGGATTGTCATTTGTTCTCGTCGGATGATAATGGAAGGTTGTATCGCAGTCAGACGACTGTCGAAAAGTTTCCGCAGGGGATGAGTGAACCGGTTATTGCGCTGCAGGATCAGAAGAATGATTTGTATGAGGCATCGAATGTGTACTCTGTGGGAGATTCGAGCTACTTGCTGCTAGTGGAGTGTATTGGTGTGGGTGACTCTGCTGGTGGACTGAGATATTTCCGCTCGTGGACTTCGAACAGTCTCTCTGGGAAGTGGACTCCACTTGCTGCTACGCAGGCGAATCCCTTCATGGGAGAGGCGAATGTCAAGTTTGCGAATGGTCAGAAGTGGACCAAGAGTATCAGTCACGGAGAGATCATCCGATCTGAACTGGACCAGAAGCTCAGGATCCCAACATCCGGGTTGAGATTCATGTACCAAGGTATTGATCCTGCAGCGACTGGAACATACAATGCTCTCCTATGGAAACTGGGCCTTCTGACCCAGGACGCATAATCATCTAAAACAGCAATTTTTGGTAGATAATGTGTGACATTGCAATAAAACCGACGAAGCAGTAGATAGTAACGACGAGTTCAGCATGAATGGTTATCCATTCAAGTAAGTCTTGTCAATATCAATACCTAGTAGCAATGCAAATGTCCCAATCAAGAGCTGTTTCTACGTTAGCCACTGTGCATGTGCAAGTGCATCTTTTCACAAGATCGACAACTCACCAAGGCAGACAAAACCATGATTGACAATACTTCCCAACCACCTACCAGTGTTTTGCCTCGCAGAAGCTGCCTCTGTATCCTCCAGAACCTGACCGCTCCAATCAGCAGTACCACAATTGCCATACTGATGAACACGGCACTCAGAGGCCGTCCAATAACATAAAAGCCATAGTTTGGATTCGGCGTCGGCGACCGCTGGAGATGGAAGAGCTGGGAAGTAAGGACACCAGTCATGACGAGGATGAGTGAGGTGCGGAGGTAGCCGAGAAAGGTGCGTTCGAGTGCTATGGAGATGTTAGCAAGTTTGATTTTCACCATTGTAGCATGGTAGTACCCAAGTGGTCTCTGTATGCGCCTTCTTCCAGGGAAGGGCATACATGTGTTGTCCAGAATGTCACTACGGGATTGTACCAGTGAGGTGGTCTGGTAGAAGATCTTGCGCTTGCTCTACCAACTTCACTTGCACCTGAGGTAGTTGGCTGTATGTGCGCATCGCTTGAATTAGGCTCAGGGCGCGTCAGACCCTCCTGGGATGTAGCATTGGCACGTTGGGTGGCCGCATCTCGTGAATATAGACTGCCAGAGCTGCGTATAGTCGCAGACCCCTCAGGCGTATCCGCACTACGTGTAGTCGTTGCTATATTGCGCGTGGACTCCAGCTCTACAGGTACGCGTCTTCTCTCGAATTGAACAGCTTCTTCGGAGTCGTGATGGGGTTCGATGTGCGACCGCGCGTGTAAGGTTGCATATGGGTTGTCGCCAGTCGCAGACTGGGATGGTGAGGGACTGGTCATGGGTGGAGCGATGCGAAGATTCCCCAGACACTTGTGACATGCTCAGCCATATTGCAAGATATGTAAGTGAGTCGGTCAAGGGTAAAATGTGTAAACAGCATTCTTTGGTAGACTAGCGGGGAGACGGCTGCTTGTGGTCGAGCTGCAGAGGAGCTTTATCGATTGTCGACAGCTCTCGGGCCTTCGGCGGAGCGGTCGGGTCTCACAGCGATAGGTTAACTTCAGTCGTGATGAATGAACCGAACAGGAACATGTGGTTCACTGTATGACTTGATAATATTTTATGTACTTGCTGTTGAGCTAATGGAGCTTTTCTATTTCATGAACTTGCTGGCTATGTTAAGCAGCCCACCAAGGCCACCAGAGCTGGCCCCACTGCCTCCACCACTGGCATTGCCCTTGAGGTAGAATTTGAGCGCCATCTGAGCCGCTTGAGCAACAGCGTCTTGCTTCGTCGCTCCAGGATCCTGGTACTATTAGTATATCTTCTTGGTTCGCTGGCCTTGTACTCACAGTCTTGCCCTGGCTCTGCTGCTTGTCAAACAGTTGCGCAGCCTGTCCCATAGCCATGCCGATAAACTTATTCTGACCACCCTTGGCGTCCTCGCTGCTACCACTCTGATACATCTTCAGTGCCTGCATAGCAGCAGCGGCGCCAACGTTGTTCGAGCTGGCTTGTTCACCACCGTTACCACCGCCACTACCGTAGAACTTCTCGTGCTGGCGCACCGCATCGTCTTCGTCCACGTCTTCGTTCTTCAACTTATCCTTGTTCCCGGAGAGCATGCCAAGGGCCATGCTGAACAGGTTCGAGTCTCCAGAATCGCCGGCTGATGAGGATGCATGCTTGGCTGCGTCGGAGAACTCGTCTGAGCCACCATAGCCAGCGTAGCTACCCCCTCCGTATGACGAAGGCTGGCCGCCCTGGTGTTGAACCTGGTCCTGTCCGCCACCGTAGCCTCCTGAGCCACCGCTGTGACCTGAAGGACGGTCACTGTAGTTATCGTGTTCTCCAGAAGGACGGTCACCGTAGCCGCCCGACTCTTGACGTCGATCTTCACCACCATATCCACCACTCGGACGGTCATCTTGACGTCCACCGCCGTATCCGCCCTGGGATCCTCCACCGTAACCGACACTTTCCTGACGTCGGTCATCTCCAAACCCTCCTCCCCCACCGCCACCATGGCGTTGCTCGCTATACTCCTCTCTCGAACTGCCACTTAGAGCTGGCCCACCAAAGCCACCTTCTTGAACCCTTCCCTCGCCATGTTGTTCTTGTCGTCCTCCACCATATTGTTCTTGCTGAACGCCACCATAGCCACTTCCCTGGCGATCGTCTTGGCCATAGCCCTCATTACGTCGCTCACCACCACCGTATCCGCCTTGCCCCTCTCCACGGCGTTCATCATCTCGGCCACCTCCGTAGCTACCAGAGTTTCCGTACTCGCGGCGATCGTCGTTGTAAGACATTGTAAAGATTCTGTTTTCCTATAATTTGCTGGTCAGATTGGGTAACTGGCTTCCATCAACTGCGCATGAAAAAGACGCCTCGAAGTTGAAAGACCTATGGTGTAGCTAATATGTAAAAGTCCTGCAAATAGCAGTAGGCTGAGATGTGTTTCATTCGAATGATACCGAGATTAACTTACCAGGTATAAAGAGAAGAGTACGAGCAGATGGATCAGAGCTGAGTAATGTGAGTTGAAGGTATAACGGAGTGCGTTGCGGCTGGAACTGTAGCTAAACCAAGTACCCCTCCACGCCTACCCCACCTAGGTGACGTATCCCTGCACCACGCGTCAAGCTTGTATCCTGGAACTCGCGTTACAGAAATCACTCATACGCGTCATGTTAATGCTTGTTCTGTTTGCTAGTTGCTAGCCGCTGAGGCCTCGATCCAATGTTTAGCACCGGAGCGATACTTAAATTCATCAATCATCACCACATTGGCTGGACATCATTGGCTCAATGAAATCCGAGCCGAGCTTGAGCGTCATGGGTGAGACATTAATTTGAGCGAGGTGCACGTAAGTCAAACCTGAAGACAGTATGGTTGTGGACAAGTTCAGCCAGATATTCGACATGGGATTGTAATCAAAAAAGTTCATGGGCTGCTATGTATGGTACATGACTATACGCAGACTGACTACCACAAATCATCTTACAAACCATCGTTAGCTCCAGCCAACTCCTCCAATGTATGCGATTGCATGAACTTCTTGAATGTTACTGGCTCCACCTGAAGATATTTGGCATTATCAAGATTCTTCGAGAGATAAGTCTGGCCGTTGGTGCAGTAGTACTGATAGAATCTAAATCATATTAGTGGATCGACCTTCTGATGATATCACAAGCTGATACGTACAACGCCAGGTAGGCTGGCACATTCCACGGTTCCTTGTTGTATGTCACCTGCATGGTGTTGTACAGGTCCTCCAAGGAACCTAGGCGCTCCAGCTGAGGCTTCTTGCCGAAGACTTCGGTGAACTCGTCTGCGATCTGGTGGAGGGTCTTTCTGTCTCCCAGAACTATTTCAATCAGTATTTGATACATATCTCAGAACGATACCGCATGAATCAACTTACAGTGTTGTGTGCCCACAGCACTCTGGTCCATGGCAACAGCAGCCACATACCCAGCAGCGGTCCCGTAAGTCGTCGACTCCCAAATCTCAGTCCCCTCTCCGTAGTAGGTGAACTTGACATCCTTCGCATTGAACAAATTGAAATATGGGCTCCAGAATGTCTCCATAAATGCGCCAATCAGCACATGTACGCCCTTGATGTTCTTCTTGGTGTCCAAATGCGCTTTGACATGCTTCATGGGGTCCTTAGCTGGGTGCTGTCCGTACTCGAGCTTGGTGAAGTCGAGACAGTAGTCGCTTGCAATGTACCTTGGCACGTTTTCGAGCTCGCACATGTCAACAAGCAACTTCTGGCCCTCATTCACGAGTGTGTTGGGGCCGAGATAACAACATATGACAACGTCGCAGCCCTTGGCAAAGGACCGCAAAGCACTTTTCTCGGTCGCTTCGCCTTGGACAATAGTCACTCTGCTAGAGGAGCGGATGGCTTCTGGGAGTTTGGATGGATTACGGCAGAATCCGCGGATTTGCGCGTCTGGGTAAGTTTGGAGATTGTCCAGAAGGAGGCGTGCAAATTTCCCCGTGATACCAGCGATACCAACAGTAGTAGCCATGGCCAGGAAGTGATTGGAGTTGAACTATTCGAAATGCTGTGGAAATCGAATGTGAAGTGAATGCGAGCGGTTGTTGGTGAATGTGGTGAATCAAACATAGGGGGCATGTTGGTTTCTTTTGAGGTGCCTTCGCCCGACCTTCCACAGAGTCTGATCTACATGTTTGGACTTTGAATGTCCGGATGAAGCTGTGGTACAGTGGAGCTTGGCTTACATGGCAGAAGAATCCATGGTTACTTGACTAAGGACGTGGAGCGTCGGCGAAGACGCACGCCGATGCCCCGAGATATTGTCCTCTCCGGCGCACGACGCGTCCGTAGAGCTACCAAAGCTGTTCTAGATCTGAAAACCATTCTTCCCTAGACGGAAAATACACCTATTCAGAGAGAAAGAACACATGGTGATGCAATTGTTCTTACCAAGCACAATCGTTCCAGAAGGCTAGCGCCATGCTACCTTCGGACCCGTGGACACGAAGGCAAAAGCCAACGACTTCCAACGGTTGGCGATACCTATGTACACTATTGAACACAAGATAGATTAATCGCCCGAGAAATAAGCCGTGAAAGAGTCATTTTCGCTCATACCAAGGGCACAATCAAACGCAGACCGACGCAAGAAAATAGGTTTATAACATTAGAGACCTTTACTCCGCTCAGTCTTCTTTGTTGGCAGAGCGCTAGGATAGGTACCATGCTTCCGTGTTAGTCTCTACACGGACTGCCTCCAACATCACTGCGTTGGCAGACCACTTCTGTTCCTTGCGAAAACATCACTGCGTTGGCAGACCACTTCTGTTCCTTGCGAAAACATCACTGCATTGGCAGACCACTTCTGTTCCTTGCGAAAACAGAGCCAGAAGATACACCCAGCTACGAACCCAAGGATTGCAAGACTCGCTTACATTTAAACCATGTACGGGTCCTGTGACACAGCAGCGAGCGCAATGCATATAGCAGCGGTGATACCGATCGTCAGCCAGAAACAAGGCGGAGATGAATGATCGAAGACTGTGAGCAAAGCAGTTAATGAAAATACCGGTCAGATTCGCGAGCTGGCTCACTTTGCGGGTGCCTGTGTGAAGGCCAATTCGAGGCCATTAATGAGACGAAGGCCTCGGACAAGGCAACGAAGATGTATACCGGAGCTTGAACCCACAAATGTATGCTACTGGGATCAGACGTATAGATGTAGTGCTGTAACGTAATCGCATAGACCATCGAGATGGAGACCAGTAAGAAGCCGGCGGAGATTGGGGGCACAGGATCGAAGTTGATCTTCATCGTGTGACGACCGGGCAAAACAACCACTGGGATGGTACGTCAGGATGCTTGTATTGTGGGGGAAGAGAGGGAGGAAAAGAGGATACAACTCACAGTCAAGGAAAGATATGAAGATGATAAGTGGGATAGGATCGAGATTCTGCACCAAGTCGTTGGGCGTCCCATGAAGGGTCAGTTCTCCAGCTTTCGAGTTAGAATTGTTCCATATTTGGATCCAGCACATGAAGCGGAAGGGTAAGAAGAGCAAGAAAAGGAAGATCTGGTTTATACACGTCAGTTAACGTGGCATGGAAAAGAGTAGTCAGGTCTTACCTTACCTTGCAGCTTCGCACCCCACGTTTCACGTCTTCCACCAACCAGTCCACCCAAGCCCGCACCGCTTTGAACAGTAGATGGTTTTGCAGTCGCAAATAGAGTGACAAGGCCGAAAATGTGGACACTTGAAGCAGCGAGGATGGCCTTAAACTTTCCAAGATATTGCTCTGCCACGATCGCGCCGATGATGGTTGAAGCATAGGCTAAGGATTCGAAGGAGTTTCCAAGCACAGTTGCAGTTGACTGGCCCTTTCCGAGGTCGCTGGGAAGGTCAAAGTCTGGCGCATACGGGTTGCTGGACTCATTGGCGTCCCGTACACAACGCGACAAGCCGTGTTACGGCGGTGGACCTACTTGATGTAGTTCTGGATAGGCCCGCTGAGACCAAAGTATGTGGACGTTTCACCCAGCTGAGACATGTCAGTGGATCATTCGAAAAATTCTGGTGCAACTACGAAAGTATTGACATGCCTCTACTGCCAGAATGAGCAATGCGATCTTGGGCAACGTATCAGGGATCCGTCGTAGATTCGCATATTCAGATTCGCTGTTGAGAACCTTCTCATCGAAAGTCTCGTGTCGGCTCAGGGTGGTGTCGTGGACCTCGATATCTGCAGTCATGTTCAGACACGGCGTGGTAATCACTTCCTTACCTGTGGTAGGTATCTGAGGAAAGCGAGAAACTAGAGGTAAGACGATCGATTTCGAGTGCTCGAACCAAGGTGCATCCTAACAAGGTACAACTTATGCCTTTCTATGCAGCACACATGACTTATAGCCGCTATCGCAGTGGTCCTACTACTTGGACAAACGCCACCAATTAGTGAACTGCTCAGCATGCACCCCTCAATACAAGCAATAAGATTGCTATCTGATATTTTTTCTTTCGACTCATCTTTTTTGCTCAAGCTACGTTTCTGGTAGTCAAGTTTAATCATTCTGGACTTGCAAGCCTCATTCAGAACCAGGGCAACTACAACTATAGCATCGACTCGAATAGTACCTATGGTAGCCACACCACGGCTAGCCATTCAGAAGAAACATCTTGCTGGCTTGGATGCTGATTAGGTCAAGATGTGGCATTCACATGGAGCACTTATGGCAAGAGCGGACGAAGTGTCAATCGATGAATGCCGCCAAAACCCTGCTTTGTACAGCTTCACATATCCTACTTGCGCCGGTTCGTCATTCATTACCCTGAAAGTAATCGTTTCTGAGCTTAGGCACATAAGGTCCTGATATCTTCCACGTTGAGAACATGCAAATGCCAGTTACCAAACCACTTGGGCGAATTCCGAGTAAGTTCATCGAAAGGAGCAGGTCCCTTTCCCACATAACATCAGAACTTTATCACAACACCAGAAGCATCATAACATAATCTTGGTGCTAGTGGTATTGAAATTGTGCGACATGGAACGTATACATTCAACTTTTGGCTCGCAAGCAAACTGTCATTTCCATTCAGCGATTGCCTCCCAAGTTCTTTGTGATGAGTTGGCACAGCAGTTGCCAGCTTGAGTGATCACTGCCTGTCTCAAATCTCTCGAAAGCCGTGTTATCATCACCGAACACCATATAGTACTTATCATCCATGTACTTGTAATCAAGCATTCTCCTATTGGGGTATAGCTGGCGTAGATAGTGGGCCCGTGATGGATCATCGTAGCCAAACCAATCCTCAAAATTAGGCTGCATCCGCTCGAGGTCGGTCGTGGCAATATAGAAAATCCTTAACGACCTCATTTTATTTGAGGCGATATTGGAGAATAATTCACCCCAACAGATTGCATCTCCCTCATTCCACCCAGAGTAGCAGTGATTAAGCCCTACCGATTCAAGCGTCCTGCAGTGTGCGATAATGAAAGCGGAAAGATTTCCACTGATGAAGATGTGTTCCAATGACAGGCTTTCTAGCTGCGGCATATGATGTCCAAGAAGAGGTAGCGCTGCATTATTCATACCACCTTCTATTCCTGGCGGTGCGTCTCTTGTGGCGGCGAACTTGAAGTGTTTGACATTAGAGAGGTGTCTGAAGAAGGTATCATCGAGTTCCGAGATAAAGTTGAGGTATCCCTTTACCGGGTTGATTTGCCAGCCAGATCCGTTGTCGCCTCCACGAACCGAGATCGTGAATGAAGAGAGGCCTTGCAGCATAGAATGGAACTCGGTAAGTTTCCAAGCGGAGCATTTCTTCGCCACGACATTCTTCAGCTCGAGATGTTTGATGCTCCCTGCCAGAGTGTGTGACAACGCTCTGTAGGACCGTTCCATCAAGGACCGAAATGCGAACATCTTTTCCGATTCCAGGACCTGCTCGTCCGTTTCTAGTTCTTTAAAGATGCCGTAACTCGATCGGTATATGTCTTCATCTTCATCTGCCGTCTTTGCGCAGGCAAATTGTACGGTGACTTGCTTCAGGTTCGGCAGCTTCGCAAGACTCGAGAGAGCTCGCTCCACGGATTTTGGTAGATGATCTGGGCATGGCTCTGTCATAGCATGGTACCTGACCTCCGAACTTTGTGGCATAGCTGGCATAGCCATTATTCCTACATAGTGCACATGACGTACAAGCGCTGCATGCGCGCCGTGGAGGACTGCAAGGATAGAAGAACCGCTCTTTGAATCGTTAAGTAGAGTGATTCTCTTGAGCATGAAAGGGAGGCTCAGAGTTCGTAGCACTCTGCAAACTCGGCTAAGGTTGAGTAGGTCTTGAGAAGGCGTGGTACCATAGGTAATGAACGAAGTAGAAGTCAAATCAAGTTGCTCAATGATACAGAGCTTGAGCTCGGCAGAGAGGGCGAGTAGTGACGCCATGGTCTCTTGAATGATGAGCAGATTCAATTGCGAACAAGGGCCGTGGGCATCAATATAGATGCAGATGATGAGTTAGCTGCGATGTGATGGGAAGGTGGTGTGAAGGTGGGACCCAACGTTGAACAGGTAATCGCATTGGACGCCTTATGCCGCTATGCTGAGGTCATCGTCAATCTAATTAGGAATAAAACACTCCCATGATAACATGACGAGCTGAGGCTCAACTATTGTCGATGAATGCTCACTTTAAGCATTTCCATCAGTCTAGAAAGTGGTTTCAAAAGATATTACAACATGCACGCAACTTTACAGTCGCATGTTTTCAGCGCTGCCATATCTATCAAAAAGCTCAGTACATGAAAAAAACCCACCATTGCCTCCAAAAGCTGTGAAATGACACTCTCATCATATAAAGTCAATATGATCTTACCCTTAAAACAAAATTTCACTATCTGAGACAGAGTTCCCACCAAACATCTCCGTGTGGTGCGCTACCGTCATTGCAGACATTCTCATCTATGTAGTACGATTGTCATAACTACTTTCCCTCGCCAGCTTCACGAGTTTTAGAGGCAAACCCTTGTCTTTGATCTTATTTACAAATAGCGCGAGCTCAGTGAGCCAGTTTTAGTCCCATGTTTGCATTGCACCTATGTATCAACTGGAATGGCTAGGAACGCGCCAGCTAACTGTGCGCGTGACTTGTGACTGACACAAGAATCTAGGATCCGAGCAGACTACTATCAATGCGTTGTACATTATCCAGAGCGAATTTGAAAAGTTACAGTGCAATGTATTGGATTTTAACTGTTTACTCAACTACTTTGCATTTCACCTTCGCTTTAGCACTTACTCTACCATAACATAATTTAACTTATCCATGTCTGGATGTTTTCAAATTTTTCTCTTTTATTTCAGGGTAGGTAAAAGCATTGAAAAGGTGCTGCGCATACTTTTTAACGTCGTTGGCCAGCCTACGTATGGCCTTATGCTCGCTACATATCGTCCCAGGGCTCGGAAGAAAGATTTGAGTATGGCGAGTGCGCCCTTGCCGTGTCAGGGGCGTAAAACCCCGCCATGATCACAACTCCGGGAATATGTAGTCGAAGCGCTCCGTGACTGGGACCATATCAACGAATGCGCGAGGCGGAGGCCCACACGTCGACCCCCTGATCGTCTCATTGAAATTCACTCTCGCCCGAAGCTAGATCGTCGAGGAAATGACTGTGTTCAAGCGGTGTAACTACTCCGCCCCCTCTGTAGAACACCATCTCTTGCTTCGAGCAAACAAGACTTTCATGCACCGCGCCGGATCTGCGATGCACGAGAAGCGGATTGCAACGTTCGAATGGTCACACAACGCGAAAAGCAAGAAGGGGGTATTATCGAGTTACTTGCTGCGCGCGTTTATGGTGGTTCTAGGCAGCGTGTTCTTGATCGCGCCGATGCCGATTTTGGTTTTACATAACACTCTGGTTACACTTCTTGTTACGACGTCAGTGTGTGTGATTGTGTTTGTATTGAGCGCGTTATAAGCAGCTTCTCACCCAACTCCTAGAACCTTCGTGGTACGAAGTCCATATCTACTGTCTTGATATGGACTCAGTCAATGCACATCATCGTCGGACAGACTCAGCGGTGCGACTTCGTATGACGGACGAGAACTCGGGTGCCCGCTGGAGACTCCATGTCGACTTGAAGCTCTCAAGACGATCGAAGATGTTGCCAACACATTCCCAATTGTCTGATCTGTTCACGGAACAGAGTGACTTCAACATCTGTTATACACATCACAATAACACTTCTCGTATGCAGGACAGCTTATCAGAATTAGCACCTGCGCATCCCAATTCCCATTCATCAATTACTTACTAAACAGGGTCTTGACCAAACAAAATGTGCCAGAGATACTCAAACACCCGTCCACTTGTCTCATCCTTTAGCGGAGTCTCCATCAACCACGTATACTACTTTCTGTATACGTCTAACGGCCGCTTCTGCACTTGCTTACTCGACACGGCAAACTGAGCACAACAAGGGGTAGCCAGTACGTGCGGTACATCTGTATTGTTGAACAAGTCCCGCCACGCATCCGGCATCGCGGCTTCAATCGTTCGATGATCCTCAGGCGGGTCTCGGAACGGCATCACTTCGTGCGGACAGCCGGGATCGTTGACGCAACGCAAATTCGCGTAGCCGTTGGTCTGAATGAAGTTGATGTTGAGGGTTTGCAGAGAGACTACATTGGAATGTTCGCTGTTGTCGGTGTGCCAGGCGATCGGGTAGCCGTCTTTGTGCGGATGGATGAACGCGATCGTTGAAGGGAGGTTATTGTAATTCTGCACGATGTATGCGAGGTATGCATTTGCTTCCATTCCTTTGTTACGAAGGGTACGTAGAGTGCTGTTAGTGAGCGGATCCAGGGTCGATGTGTTGGCCGGAGTTTCGGTATCGACGTCGTAGATGGCTGATTGCCAGTCTTGCAGGTCGGTATGTACCCAGCGTGTGTCGTCTGTGGGAAGCTTTGCCATTACTACGACGCGATCAGGTGACGATGGGCTAGTTGTCGCGACCGCAGTACTTTGCGTCAGTGTGCTTGGATGTTGAGGGGTGGTGGAAGTCGATGACGGCTCTTCCTTCGTGTCTGATCAAGTGTTTTATGTTCTGCTTCTGCGTCTGTTGCCTCATGAATCCATGGCTTCTCAGCAACACTGGCCTCGACAGGTTTTTGGACGTCGTTGAAGTAGGCATCAAAGAGGAACCATGCGCAGAGTACGAACATTGCAACCACTATGAATTCCAGTTTCCTGTGGGAACGCATCATCGCTTGATGGCAAGTGGGCAGGGCACTCGAGAGCTGATCGAGTTAGCATGTGACGACTGGATCCGCAAATTTATACGGACAAGATATCGTGAAGGCTCAGTGTTTGCCAGGTGCGCACGTGCGCAGGTGATATAGCCCTGGTGCCTAGAGGAGATACCGGTTACCAGGAGGTGAAGAACAACTGCGGTTTGAAGCACCTTCTCGAAATGGACGCGAGAGGCGTCTCTTGTAATGTCTAGTGATGTGGCATTGCGGCACAGCTCACCTGCTGTCTTATCAAGAAATGTACAACGGAGTTGAGGGCGGAGCAGACACTTATAAATCGAGTGCAACAACAAAGCACGAGCAGGCAACGCCCGCGGCCCGACCCGTTTGTTGGTCGGCGCTAAGCGGTGTTAGCTAGTTGGTAGATTCATGTGCCTGACGCTAACCCCAGGTGATTGCGATGCAGTAGTGCACAACCTGACTGCAGTACAACACCGACCTTGAATGGCTATGCTACGCCGCTTTCAAGGGCTATCACCTCGCCTGAAACTGTCTTACCGTCTTGTTGTTCCCCTACACCCAGCAGTCCCTAGCTCTTCAGTTCTTCCTTACGTCGTTACCTTCAACGTCGAGCACTGTAACGGGTCCTCGGGTAGGCCTGTTCCCAATGCTTCTGGGAGTTTTACACTTTGTGACCTGTGTGAAGGGCGAGTGCCAGCCACAGCCCGTCGTCGCTCCTATTCAAAATGTATCTTTACCCAACGGAGCCCTTGTAAGAGGGATTTCCATGACAGTCGGCTCCAACAACCAAAACATCGCATTCTTCGCTAGCAGGTAAGTTTTCCAGTTTGAGTCGCAGGCCTTAATACAATCGGTCTTTCCATTGCCTCGTCTGGGGTAACAAGATCTACCAAGACCTCGACGAGCGTTGGGATCCGGCATGGCTAACTAGCACCGCTAATAGCGATTACAACGAGACCTACATCTACGGAATAGATGGATTTTGTACAGATGTGTACTCATCTAGAGCATGCGTGACGTTCCGTGGCGGCGCATACGACACATCAGAATCCTCTACAGATAAATCGATCGGTGATCGGAAATATAGTGATGGCTTCAAAGCGGACTGGAGAGAGGATACTCTAAGCTTTGGGAGTAACACCTCACTTTCCGCATTCGGGTTCGGCGTTCCGCAACAGGTTCTCAATCAAGTGTTCACCAGCCAATCTCAACTTGGCTAAGGTAGAAACTCATCCTTTCTGCGAGCACTCGTGTCCGCCGGCGATATAGGTACAAAAGCATACTCCATGTTTTGGGGACTGGTCGGTGGTCCCGCGGAAAAGCAGTCTCGAGGATCATTGGTTCTCGGTGGCCTGGATAGATCATTGATTGTGGATCAAGATGACAACTTCACGGCGTCGCTGTTCCAGGGCAGTAGGTGTGGGACGGCCATGGTAGTGACAATTAGCGACATCCTCTTGAACTGGCCGAATGGTTCCGACATGAACATTTTCATGGGATCGCAATCAGCGGCCATACAAGCGTGCATCAGTCCCAGTTTCGCAGGGTTGATGTCCCTTCCACGCAGCTACTACGACAGCTTCTGGTCGCTCATAGGCGGAACGCCTCCGGATGATAAGAGTGAGGCAAGAAGCTTGGGTATCAATTACTTTACAATGCTTTTTGACCCAAAGGATGTGTAGATGCAGTACCGACTCTGTTCGAAAAGTATACAGCTAATGATCATGATGTAGTTACTACGGTGGTCTGACAATCAAGCTTCAAAACAGCATCTCCATAAAGATTCCCAACACCGAGCTAGTCGTTCCCGACACATACATTGCCTCCGATGGCGCAGTGCAGACGAATACATCGGTCTGCAACGTCGTAATCAAATCCCTTCAATCCAACAATGGAAACGATATACCAGTCCTTGGCCGACTGTTCATGAGTTCCGCCTACGTGATGCTCAATCAAGAGGCGGGGAGATTCTCCGTCTGGCAAGTGAACACAGGATCGAAGACTTCCAACATCGTCGCAGTGAATGGACAAAACAATATGATCAATGAGTTCTGCGCGAACTCTACGGACGGCTCATCCAGTGCTACATCCTTGCCTACGTCTTCCATCAAACCTCCGCCACACAACGAAACTTCAAAGCTATCAGGCGGCGCAATCGGTGGGGTGGTTGTGGGTGGGGTGGGAGGTATTGCCATACTGGGTGCCATTGGATTCTTTTTGTATTGGAGACGAGGACCAGCCGGCGCTGTAACTTGGGCGGCACAGGAACCAGAGTTGCAGACAGCAGATGTAAAATCGCCTACGTATAGTATGACGCCAACAGGGCCTCAAGAACTTCCCGTAGACCAGTACAATATAACAGAGCTGGATAGTAGAGCCGTTCATAATAGTAGATATCAGTAAAGAAACTAACTGGTTGCTATTTAGCCTCCAGCAGATTCATGGTTTGCTCATGGTCCTGTACAAAAGGACAATTATGCCGTGTTTGATCAAGCTAGAAGCTTCCTATGTAGGGAAGATATACCCTAGAACAGCTAAATATTTCCACATACAGCTTTGATACACTAGAAATTAGGTCTCGCCCCTATCGTTCTAGCTTTGTAAGCTTGCTTGTCGACCCCAGGCTGCGACTATTCAAATTTTCTGCAGTTAGCTCGAGGAATTCCCACATGTGTGTGCCTTCTCACAGGCATACGTTCTTTGAGCCACATTGACTCAAAAAGTTTCAGTGCCTTTCAGAATGCTAGGCCTGAGTCTTTCGATTCACGTCTTTGCTCTGCTCATCGAGACCGACCGCCTCGCTCTTCTTCTTCTTCTTCATCGGCCTCTTCCTCAGAGCTCCCGCCGTTCTCACAGTCTTCCATATTTTGCTTACCTCAGGGGTTGGGTGCCCACAACAGCTTCGCCCTCGGAGTTTGTGCCTTATCAGCCTCTAGGCCAAGGATAGCGGAGAGATGATCAAGAAATATGCTGAGAGCTGCAGGCCTAATTCTACTCGCTCTGTCCATGAAGTCCATTTCAATGTTGTAGGCCCTCGCGGCCTTTTCCAAACTGCCCCCAGCCACCCACTCCTGGTAGGGCTGAAGCTTCTGCACGCGGATGTGAAGTGGTACGGGGAGCCCTAGTCGATAGTACATAGCTGTCCTGTCATTTCCAGTGGTAGGCGTGGGTGACCCTTGTGAGGATGACATACTAATGACATGCTGGAATGAGGAAGAGGTTGAATGCGTGTCTTTTTGTGCATGTAAAGAGGTAGAGGTATACGTGTGTGCGCCTGGGTGTTGTATTGGTAGTCTAATGTTTTTCCAAGTACTTGCCTAGAGTTCACATAAGACTTTCCTTCCTATGATCCTAGATTCGAGCTGTAGCACTGCTTCAGGAGAAGTTTGTCACCGACCACGGCCAATCTTCTCCTTCCATGGTCTGCCACCGAGGCTCTACCAAACCTACTATCACCGTGTACTGTCAGGCGTAGTGCTTGTTTAGACAAAGCTTACTATATTATGTCAGCCAAGTGGGTATAGATACCTACTGAATCGAGACCTAGCAAGGTAGCGATTCGTCTAAGTTACCACCCACCCCAAAATACAGTCACCTTCACCGCCTCCACTAGGTATCATTGATCTATCGCGCAACTTCATTTCTGACACGTACAACATCGCCCAAATGGTTGGCCGCAGCACTTCGTCCAGAGCGAACATGCGGATCCACCTCCAGCTCTGGTGAATACAGTTAGACTTTCTTAAAACATGTATGTGCATTATATATCTACTGAAAGTTCTTCCAGAACATCTTTACTGCCTGATGAAACTTCGGTTTCGGCCAGGCCTGTGTCGCGCCTCTCTCCCTATCATCCAAGCTTATCACGATATATAGACTCGGAGGAGACCAGTGAATTGAAGCCTGTTAGAAGCTATCCGGGACTTCTTGAAAGAAGATCTTTCTCACATACCCCTGATAGATAAATCTCGCTCGCACATACAACATTTCGTAGCAGGTGAGCTCATGTTCTTCGCTACCCATACCAAAGACAACAAATGCATCGACTCGCCCAAAGTCTGTTATGAGCAGGCTCTTGAAATTTGAAAGCGCAGTGGAATAGATACGAAATTGTGGTATAACCCCATGTGCCTTGGTGGTTATCTACAGGTCCCCTCTGGAGGAACAAGGGATACAGGCCTTCGCGGAATAGTTGATCCAGACAAAGCTTTATCGCTTCCTGGTGGTCTTACCCATCTACGGGCTCCACCATCTTGCCATCAATTTTGTAAAAGATGTTGCCGGAGCGGTTTTCCTACTCTGCTATTGTTTCGCCTTCAGCTATTTCGAAAACCAAAAGGCGGACTGAATAATGAATATGACCAAGTTATTAGTGTTATCAGGCTTGTTTGCCAGTCTATGTACCTCTGGGCATTCAACGTAAGTGGCTTTGATGCCCGATTTCATATTTCTCGCAATTGCGAACGTAGTAGATTGACCCATTCCTACAGTCCACAGATGTCCGGTGGAGCTGTTGAAACATGTTTGCTAAAAGCCTTGAAATTGGAATTGCAGAAATATGCCCCCTGTTTCTTTGTTAAATACCTCCTCCACAGATTATCACTTCAAAACTTTAAAGGTACACCCTCTCTCCCTGTTCCCAACGATGATAAGACCTCTATCCTCATCTAAATCTCTCGCCATCCCCTAGGCAAGCTTGAGAAAATCCTCGACTGTGTCAACAGCAATACAGATTGTGACGGCATGGTGGAGGTTGCCGTCCTTGACTCGTTTGCGGTCGCATGGTTGCTAAACCGCGTTGGTGGGAAGTACTTCGTCTAAAGCTATCGAGGCGGATATCGATATGTATGCTCCAGGTTGCTTTCCAGATAAAGGGATGCTATTGATCTAGTGTCAACCAAGGGTTAACTCGAGACTGAAGAGGATAACATACTTGAGGGAGCTTCGCAGAAAGAAGTGTGGTTTCAACGTGGACGTGCCTGTGTTGGTGGCGATTGGTTGGTGCTGGCAGCTAGACAGCCTCGCAAACCAGTTTCTCGGTCCTCTTCAAGGTCCCATTGACAGCTGTTCCGCCAAGATACTGCACTATCTCCGATATCGGTGTGCATGGCGGGTGGTTGCACCCAATGGGGTAAGTAGAGTGAAGACCGGTTGGCACGTTCTTTTCTCGATCGAGAGGATGAAATATTTGGCATGGCTGTTGTCAGGATGGGTAAAATCGTCAGGTTCGAAAGTTCATCGCAATCTGCGAACTGCAGGTTTATGTACGCCATGTCTAACAGTTGGAACTGACCGCGGAGGGGGGATGATCCTTCCCGTAAGCGAGTGCGCAAGCCATCTCACTACGGCACTTGGCATTTAGTCTGTGCGGCACACCGGTACTGCACAGCCTGACTGCGCCTCGCTCACTATCAATTATCTTTAGCAGCACACGCCCAGTGACCAGTTGCAGACGCTGATGCGCATCGGACAAGTCTGGTGGAGCCTCAGAACACCCTTCCGGCTGCGATAGCATAGCCCAGAGTACGCGTTCAGGTTGCGAAGTGCGGCTACCACGATATTCGGCACATGCGGCTGTCTTTTCGTATGTCACTTGGGGGTCAAGAGGACCTGTAGCGCCTCCATATGCTACCATATTGATGCCTTGGTGTTTGCTGCAACCTGTTCGCGTAATAGCAAGAGATCAAGCGCTGATGATGAAGGCGCGGCAGACACTTGCTTGACATACATACTCCATTGGCTCGACCATCTTGTCAAGGGACTTAAAAAATTGGCAGCAACTCGGCATTGCTTCTATTGGTTCAAGGTACGGCCGTTGCACCTGGCAGCAAACATGTTCGGAGTTCACTGAACTAGCCAGGCTCTTGGCGCCCTTATAGCTGCACCCCGTATTCGTTACCGTCTCACGTCTACAGGGTTACTTAAGCAGCTGAGCCCATCTGGCCCGAGGGTCCAAAATTGAGGGGTAAGGTATGTACATATCTCACATAGCCGCCCGCTCCCGCCTTGGCATCTGTCGCTCTACCAACACAGTACATTCGATCTGGCCGAGGGACTTTGACTACGAACAGCGAGTATCTAAATTTTTGGAATTAGCGCATTTTATCGTACGGAAACGTCTGCTCTAGGCGCCAGTCGACTAGCCAG